>JAPSGF010000006.1:4191998-4219870 GCA_035772895.1 Perdix hodgsoniae | reverse complement strand
TTCCCTTCCCTTCCCTTCCCTTCCCTTCCCTTCCATTTTGACACATTTAGAACTAAAAATACCATGCATAGGAGTAGTATCCAGTGTTGCCCATTTCAAGAATGAAAGTATGGTGGACAGAATTCATAAATATTAGTACCTTCCAAATTAGAGATCAAATGTTCTGTGAATAATAAGTCCATCCTACAGTGTAGTTATATGTATCCACAACATCTAACAAAAATATGTAATGACTTTTGAAAATACAAAATAATTTAAGCACAACTGTAAAAAGCAAGAGTATTACATTTAGAAGATCATGGTTCCTTTAATAACCTCGTGAAATTTGGAATTACGTTATCCATAGAAAAAACTTAATAAATGTGCAATCAAATTAATTTTGATATGTAAAGCAAAGCAAATGTCCTAAGTATTTCCTTGTGTTTCATCAAAAGCAATTACACAAAAGTAAACGAAGTCTCCATATGGAACTATTTTTAGTGCATTCCCAGTGGCATAAATGAGGCTAGAAATAGCAGAAATAGCATGTAATTCAATAGCACAAAGGGCAAGGTTACTCACTTGGGGACTAATAACAGTTTCTAGTAGAACTTAACAGCTTATCATTTGGAGACAGAGGAAGAGAGAAACTTGAGAGTATTAGTTGATCACAAGATGACTATATACCACCAAAGTGCTATGTCTGGAAAAAATGCAAATTTAATCTTAATGTACGTCAACCATGTGTTTTTGTTGAGTAGTAATAAGGAAGTGTACTTATGTACCTTATTGTACATAAGTTGCCCCGAAAGAAATACCTCCTATTTATTTCCATGGAAAACTCAACATCTACAAAGAGCACAATAACGCTAAGTGACAGAGCAAATTCTCAGCTACAAAACACTCTTTTTCAACATAGCCACAAGCTTTAGTAACAAGCAGCTAAATACCACATAGCTTTTCACTCACTCTTCTTCCTCCCAGTGAGATGGGGGAAAGAATCAAGGGGAAAAAAAAAAGAAAACCTAGAAGTTGAAGGTTGAGACAAAATTTGCTAAGACAAAGGGAACAGAGAGAAAGTAACAGTAATGATAAAGTAATGATAATCATAGAATCACCAAGATTGGAAAAGATTTCTAAGATCATTCAGCCCAACCATCCACCTGCCACCAATATTTCCCATAAGAACACAAGTCTAGAGTCACTAGAATTAGTATGAAGACTTCTGAGCATTTTACGGGACCAATCAAAGGAATGAAGATGAGAAAACAAGAAGCAATTTCAGTGCAAGGTTAATTATTATTATTATTATTATTTTTTCTCTCCTATGGGAAAAACAAAAGTAAGACAAGGCAGGTTAAAAGTATCTTCTTACAACTTTATACATATAAGCAGATCGTGGCACTGTGACATCAGATGGAATCTCATAGAGTCTGCTCGGATACTGCATGTCTGTCATGGCAACTGTCTTTATTTATTTCTACTTAAAAATAAGATGTGAGTAAATGTGCTGAGTTGGATAGTAATTTAATTTATGAGAGACTTTTAAATGAGATTCTCCCTATTATGAAATAAAGAAATATAATTCTACAGATAAGCAAGGGAAACAATCACTTCAGAATAACAGTTATGAGCAAGCGTGTATACAGACTTGTCACTGAAGAATGTAGCAGACAGTACATACAGACTCTCCAAAGCTTAGGTATTATTTTCCAATGCACATACTGGTAGTAGTATTTGTTCAATGGAAAAATATTTGGAAGGGAAAAAAAATAAAAGAAAAAATAAATTTCCATGATATGGTCAACATACAGAGTCAATAGGAAGACAAAGTTAAATAGTTGTTTTTCCAGATTTAAGTGATCAATAGCACTACATGTAATAACAGAGCAGGAATTTTCAGCAAGGAAGACATTGCCAAATCTTACCTTTGGTGACGCAAAGGCAGCCACTGTACACACTGATAAAGCTGTAGTATCATGGAACAACAGAATGGCTTGGAAGGAACCTTAAAGATTATCTAATTCCACTTTCTCTGCCAGAGGTAGGATTGTCACTTGCAAGGTCAGGTTGCCCAGAATACCATCCAATCTGGCCTTGATTGCCTCCACAAATAGGGAATCATCAGATGGACAAGTTATTCCAGTTCTTCACCACTCTAAACAACTTTTTAATTCAAATATGCTATATATAATCATGCAAAGGGAACAAAGAGTAGTTTGATTCCTTATTTATTTATTTATTTATTTTGAGCTGCATGCAATTTCCTTCTAGCAGCACTGAAGTGCAGCAATATTAGATCCAAGACATGATATATAACAAAATCCTAGTCTTCAAAAAGAGCGGGAAGGAGGACTCAGGCAACTACAATAACCTCAATTGCTGGAAAGCAGATAGAACAGCTTATCCTGGAAGCCATCCCTAATCACTTGGTATGCAACAATATGATCAGTAGAAGTCAGCATAGATTCACAAAATAGAAATCATGCTTAAACAACCTGACTGACTTCTAATGGGACAACTGGTAAAGGGAGGGCAATGGATGTTGTCTACCCTGACTTCAGAAAGACTTCTGATGCTTTGTAACAGCATAATATGATGGAAAGCACAGCAAAAATAGCAGGGTGGCAAATTCCCAGGCTACAGCAAGGATAAACCCAAATGCAGAGGCAGTGTACACAAAAACAAAGGAAGAAAGCTGCTTACACTTGGAAGGCCTCAGGTAGGCAAGATCTCTAGTAAGATACTTTTGGCCCCACTGCAAACCCTTAAATGAGGTCTGGGAAGGGATGAATCCCTGGGTTGGCCCTGCCTTCCTCACAGAAAATGTGCACAGTAACTTTCATAATACTCTGAGGCAAAATGAACTAATTAAAAATCATTTTGGAATCTGAGCATATTCTTCAGAAATCTTCCTCTAACAGCCCACAGATAAATGAGAAGCCTGAGTTACAAAAAAGGACAAAAAATAAAATGATCATTTTCTTATAATTTCAGTCCAGCTCAGTATGGCTTGTAGTTCATTACAATTGTTAATAGTTGAAAGTGAAATCTGCTTGCCATGAAGGATAGTAGTCTGCAGTGCAGAATGGAAGGGCAGTCTTAAACACACAGATAATCAGTAGTTATCTATGGAAAAGCGATAGTTGTGAAGAGCAAGCAAGGCTTTGTTGCACACCTAATGAGAGAAGTCACATTCAGCTCTTGATATGTATAAAGCATAGCCCATCTAGCAGAATACCTCTGAAAGTAGCAGAAGATACAGGGATTGACTCTACTCTTTTCTTTAAAATTTATATAACAGCATCTCTATCCTTATATCCCATGCACAGTAAAGAGAAGTCAACAGGACGTCTGAGAAGTTTCTCCCTTTTCTCTGTTTAATGACTTACTGTTTGCAATATTTCTTCTTCTTCCTTTTTTTTTTTTTTTTCCTGGGAAGAGGGGCATTGGAGTTTAAAATTCCTTGGGTGAGATCTTTGGAAGGTTAGAAGTTCAGTTCCAGTAAGAAACATTAAAATTAATTTATTTTCTCCAATAAATCACTTTGCATAATAGAATACCAGATCAAGAAGTTAAAAAGAAAAACCCTTTCAAAATTAATTTATTCTAACCAACTGACTTTTGTTGAAAATTACTTTTCTTCAATTTCAGTGGTAAACAATCAATAGCTATAGTCTATGTGCTGCAAGGTTTGACTAAGTGAAGAAAATATTATGACATGGGTATACACAGAGTAATGAGAAGAAAGGCTGGCCAGCCAAGAAAGGCAACTATGTCATGATATGTAGGAGTGCGTGTTCCAGTGACCATTGTTAAAATAATATTTTTTTCTTTTGATAAAGTCAGCCTACTTTATTATGGTAACCCTGTACGTGGAGTGCTGCAGTCTGTGCTAATGATTACTCTGAGACTCCTGTGTGAAATGGCCTTACTAAAGTACTTTACAAAAAAGATTAAGAGTCAATTAAATCAATATTTCAGCTGAGTAAATCAAGTAAAAACCTCTATTATGCTTTGACTTACTGGTGTGGTTCAGAATGACAAACATAATCCTTTATTTGCAAATACGAATTGGTAGTTATTTCATATAGGTAAATGGCTTTCTTTCCATAGTCTAGCATTCAGTTTATAATCATTGCTTAAAAGACAATGAGGAAAAAAATTCTAAATCACAGAAATGATCATTAATGAATGATTATTAATGAATTAATAATGCTCCAAAAGTAATGCCTCCCATTTTATTACATCAAACCACCATGTCAGAGGTGGATGTTGGTGCTATGACAGTAGAATTTGAACCATCCCATCAATACTGCATTACATTTTGTTGCTGTAAAACAGAAGGCAGCAAAAGGTGAATCTGACAAAATGGTGTCTGACATGGAAGAGTGTATGAAGAAAAGGTGTGTAACTAAATTCCCGTGTGTAGGAAAAATGGCACTCACTGCCATTCTTCAATAATTGCTAAATGATTATGGAGACCAAATTATGAGTATGAGCACACTGAGATGGTAGGTGGTGCATTTCAGCATTGGCTTGTCTTTCACTTCACTGCGAAAGATTCCAAGATCTGGATAGCCATGCACAGCTGCCACATAATAAAACAAAGAGCTTCTCAATCAGCTTATCTGTATGAATCAGCACATTACAACCAGAGAACTGTGTATGGACTTCAGTGTTGGCTTCAACACATTGGAAACAATGCTGGCAACATTGGAATACTGCAAGTTTGTGCCAGATGGGTCCCACAAATGCACAACATATGTCACCTACATTGATTGTGAAAGAACAACTTATGAAAGTCAGCCAGAGCCTATTGAACAAATATGAAGCTGAAGTTGTTAGTGTCCTGGATTGTGTCATTATCAGTGATGAGACGTGGTGTCACTTCTACAAGCCAGAGTAAAAATGGTAAGGTAAGGTGCACTGTTTTTTTGGGATAGGAAAGGGATCTTTCTGGATTCCCTGGAATCAAACCATCAACCCTGAGCTCTACATCACAACACTAACTGAGCTGAAGTCTCAAATTTCCATTGTCAGACTAATTTATTATTGATAGAAGGTGAAGCAGTTCTATTGTTCTACTGTACCCCCAAAATCGTACAATGTAAGGAACTTTAAGAGGCTATCACTTTAAAGCTTCAGAGATATTTTCCAACAGTGGATGATGGGAATAATCTGCGGGCATATACAAGTTGTGAGAGACAGAATTTTTCTAGCAACTTTAAAATCATTAGAAACAGGCACAGAATTCCTTATTTACCCCTAAGTGGCATTCATGCTTCTGTCAAGCATCAAAACAATACAAATTTGCTGTTTTTAATTAAAGTCCTCAATGATAGCCTTTTTAAAGAGATCTGGGATTTTATCTTTGTAGTGTTCTTCTGCTGGGAAATGTTAATTTGTTTAGTATAAACAAGCAAAACATCCAAACAAAGCCAATTTCAAAACTATTTATATTTTTAAAATGTGATTTTTTTGTTTAAATTAATATACTAATAGCCAAGAATTTAGTAGACTAAAATTTAAGGCTATTCTTTCTGATACAGAAACACAGAAAACTTAGCACATCACAGTGGAAAAGAAACTACAATGCATTACCTGCAGTATTATGGGGTATGAAGTATAAGTAGGATTTAAATTCCACATTCAAATCAAACATTAAGTACAAGATGTCTCTCATTTTTATTATACTTTCTGAAAGAACATCTTTCTACACTGGAATGAAACCATATTTAAAAAAGAAATCTTGTACTATGACTTTGTAGAAATAATTTACATTTTTCTGCCAGTCCTATTTACTCAAGTTGTTCATTAACACTTTGGTGCATCTTGAAATGCTCCCCACATGTAAACTGAAAAGGCTACAGCTCATTCCTTCCTCAGGTCATCTAGGACCAAGTAAAGAAAATAAAGTCTTGCAAAATGGTCTTACAGTTTCTATTAACATGTTCTTTTTTTTCTATACCGCTTTCTGTAAATATTTCTGGATTTCAGCAAAGCTTTCGGTACTGTTTCTTACAATATCCTCCTATGTAAAATGTCCAGCATACTGCTAGAAAAAAACAAACAAACAAACAAAAAACCTGCTGTAGTATGGTGGGTGATCAATTGGCTATTGAGCTGGTCTCAAAGCATACTGTAAATGGGGTTACATCAGGCTAGAATCCAGCCAGTTATGAGGTTCCAGCAATTTCATTTCAGGGCCAGTGATTTACTATGAAATAAGAAGTTTAATGAGAGAAAGTGCCAAATTCTGCATTTGACTTGGGACAACCCTTGTTATATACAGAAACTAGGGGATGAGAGGCTGAAGAGCAGCCTTGTGGAAAAGTATCAAGGGGTTCTGTTTGATGGCAGCTGAATGTGACCCAGCAGTGCCCCCTGGCATCCAAAAGCGCCCAAGCGCCCAAGGTGTACCCTGGTACACCATGGGGTGTACTAGGACCAGCGCTGATGGTCGGTTGAGGGAAGGTGTTGTCCCACTCTGCTCTGGGCTGTCACATCTCTAGCACTGAGTGAAGTTTTGTGTGCTGCAGTACAAGAAGAATATAAAACTATTCGAGAGCATCCAAAGGAAGGTTGTGAAGTTGCTGAAGTGTCTACAGGTGAAGACAGATTAGGATTGGCTGAAGTCACTTGGTTTGTTCAACCTGTGGGAATTGAAACTGCTGTGAGACATCATGGCAGCCTACTGTTTCCTCATGAAAGGAAGCAGAGGCACTCGTGTTCGGTGACTGATGACAGATATGAATGTGCTTAAGGGAAGGTTCAGATTGGGTATCAGGGAAAAGTTCTTCACTGAGAGAGAGATTGGTCACTGAAACGGGTCATGGCATCAAGTCTACTGGAGTTTAAAAAGTGCTCAGACAATGCTTTCAAATGTACAGTTTAATTTTTAGGTAGTCCTGTCAGGAACCAGCATGATGAACCTCTTTGGATCCTTTGCAACTCAGGATATTCTATGATTCCTGGGAAAACTAACTTTCTCACTAATACAGAATCCTTTTTTTTTTTTTTTTTTTTTTTTTTTCCTTTTTGTAAGTCAGTTTTTCATAAGAATAGAAGATATTCCTATCTATCTTCACCAACAGAATCAATACTCCGAATAATGCAAACAGATCTCTTATCTATGCAGGTAGAAGTAAAAAGACAAAAAGACTGGAGAAGCAATTGTGAATAAACATTTTAGTCTCCCCAAACCTGAGTTTTTCTTCTCTTTTTACCCTCTTTGTCTCTGACAAATATAGTTAATGTTTAATGCAATGTACTGCACATGAATTGCTAAAGAATATTCAGTTCAAATCTTTCTTTGAGATAACCTGAGGGTATTTTCATTTTACAAACATTTGCCTGCTGCTTGCAACAACTCTGAATAATGGATTAGAGTTCAATCAAATGAAAAAGGATAAATGTTCACATCAGGGATGAAAAGATTTGTATTTAAAGTGTGTACATTAAAAGATGCTTTTCTCTATCTACTTCATAAGCCAAGAACTATGAAGGAAAATATGGTATTAATAGTATTTCAGATTTTCAGAGCTTTCACTGAAGAAAACCCCAGATAAAAATGAAAGCTAGTCTCAGTAAGTACCTACTGTGCAAATAATGTTCAACGGGATTAAGAAATGAAAGTTGAAAAGTGCATAGAATATGCCTTGTCTGTGTTCCCAGTCTTTCTCATGTTTGCAAAGTATTTCAGAATAAAAACTAGAACAAAATATGAAAATGTCAGACCTTTTCTTCTTAGATTCTCATCTTAAACAGGACTACTTTATAAACTGTATATATACAGAAATATTTTGAAGAGGTGTCCAGTATCATTAGTACAACCCAGAACCATTTTGAAGTACTGACATATTTTTGTTTACTGTAGAAAGGAATTGAGTTCAGGAAAACACTTATCCTGCACAAAGAGCTTAGGGTCCACAGAAACATTATTTTTTAATTTTGCTGAAGAGATTTCACAAAGATACTCCTAAAGCTGTCAGTCTCCACTGGCAATTAGAAATCATTCTGTAAACAAAAGACAATCTTGCCTTCACAGAATGTGATACCGTGCTATCTTACTGTTTTATCTCTTTCTATCATAGAAAGCTGCGTTTTATCACCTATGAGAATTTTGGTGGGATGGATACAGTAGTGTGGAAAAATTCTCCTTTTTAATGGAAATAAGATTATCTATATTTAATCTAGCAGCACAGGCTAAACTGCCAAATTTCTTCTTGGTATTTTCTAAAAATATTATGAAACCAGATTATATTCATTCATATTATTCCATAGTAACATCAACCTTAGTACTATAATTACGTTACAAATTAATTCCCAGCAATATTTGGTGCAAAAGATATTATCTTTTCAAAATATATATCAAAGGTGGGATTTTTTTAATATGAGCCTTAAGTACAGTTGGCAGTTGGATCCAAAATCTACCTAGGGTTAATCTAAATAGTAGAAGCTTAGGGTTGTTGAAGACATTTTAATGATATTTATCAAATTTTATTTTCTTTAGACATAGTTTTAATGCATCTAGGTACTGGGAATTCTGACTTTTTACAATTTATATATTCTATCTTCTGTAAATGACAAAGAACAGGCAAATACTCTCATCAAAATATGTAACGAAATGAGTTCACAATGGCCAAAAGTCATAAAAGAAGACTGGAAACAGACAAATAATATATATATTTGTCTCAAGAATGCATTTTAGAAAGACTGTTTCACTAAGTATCTGTTTTTCTTTCCTGACATGCCATCGATATAGATGGCTTTGCAACAGTTCAGGAAAACTACTCTTGAAGAGATTATTCACAGTTAAAATCTGTAGCTTTCAGAGAAGTAGTCAATTACAGTTAAACTTTATTACTTAAATAGCATTATTTAGCATTTTAAGATATTAATTGTCAACCCACAAAAGCAAACAACCACCTTCCAAATATTTGATACAACTCAGAAGGGAAAATCTTCAGTACAGGAAGGAAAAAATACCTAAAAAACTACAGGTAGTAAATGCATGAGAACAAAACAATAAATGAAAAGTTGATGTCGACTGTGAAAATAAACACCTTGCCACAAATTTTCTTAAAATTTCAACTCATTGAATCACTATGTTTTAGATATAATGCAATCATGGTGAGTATACCTTCAAAGACGTTTGTAAAACAAAGATTTCTCCTTTGGGCTCTTAAAGTTAGAACAAGGTGAGAAACAGAAGAGGTGTCAAAGCATATAAGGAGGAATTGTTCTAGGTGATGCAGAGGTTCACACTGCAGCCCATAGTGAATCTTTGGCAGAGCAGATGAATATTCCTGAAGGAAATGTGGTATGTGAAAATCTAACACTGGAGCAGAGGCAAAGCTGGAGAAATAAGAAGCAACAGAAAGAAACCATTGTGAGTTGAACAAATTCATAAGTAATAAGCAAATGAAAGATTCATGTGTGTTGTGACCATGGTGAATTCTTTACGAGTCATTGAGAACTTTTGGAGGCATGTTTCTGTACCTTTCACTTCAGAGTCATTGTTTCTACCATCACTGCATAGATATCAAAAGTCAAAGATTACAGTCCTCATTCTCTCCACTTAGTGAAGCAGGTAGATAAAATGAGTTCCAGAAAATTCTCTCTAAAATATCTGGTTATTGAAGACAAGGCAATTATTTTAATAGCATGATTAATAATGTAAAGTTTTTCATCGTCCAGAAAGAAATGTCTGAATCTTGTCTATTTGTCATAAAGGACTAAAATATTTGCCAAGATGAAGGCCTAGAACACTTATTTAATATTTAGCTGCTATAGAGGATTTCTTATTCAGTTATTTATCTCATTGACATTCTTCTATGGTCTAGTTTCTGTCATTTTCTCTGCAAATTTAAATAAATAAACTTTGGGAGTATTGTTCTTTGAACTGTGCTGTTACACTAAGTTTTGCATTTTTAAGAATGCTAAATGAGAAAAGCTGTATTAAGCCTTACAGATACATTGTACAGTGGTTACTGAACAGTTTAAATTTACTGCGTGACTTAGCAATAGATACATCATAGTACACAGGGGACACTTTAAGGAGTCATTATTACTGCAGTTTATTGGTATAGAGTTTCTATTGTTGTTTCCTAGAATAATGTACTGCACAATAGAGTAATTCCTTTCAAAAGAAAAATAAATATCTCTCCCTAGTGAGGGTGTTTTCTGAAAAAAAATATGCTGTTTAAAATTAACAGGCATTGATGCATTTTTTTCTCTAGGTTTACTTAGCTAATTTACTTTTATCTCCTTTTTTACTTGAAGAAATCTTTTGCACTAACTCTGCTACTTGGACAGGGTGAAGTCATAAACTCAGGTAGGTTTATTATTTCCTTCTCTAATTCTTTTATCTGGTTTTTACTATGGCGAAGAGCAAATTACCATACTTTGAAGAGGCACAAGTGCATAAAATGGAAGTCTAATTATATAATGAAATAAATATGGTGCAATATAAAAAACATTTAGGCATTTCAGATGTAAACACTGGTTTAACCAGTGGAGTTTTTGTATCCAATGCTTGTTTAAGTGGCTACAGAATGCTTTAGAAATACTGGTTTACGATAAGCTACAGCATACAGAGGAAAATGATGAGTTACATCATACTGTGCTGCTTTTAACTTTCTGATTGAAAATAACACATTCTAACTGGACCAGTTAGGAACAAACCAAATATTGGAGTTATCCATAGCAGATCCCTCTTAATTGCTTTTCTAGGACATGTTTAGGGAATAGTTAGTGCCTAAAATTATTTTTGAATAAATGTGCATCCTTATTTGAAGAAGATCAAAAAATGTAACATAACACAGAATAACATATCATAACATAATGTAAAAATCACTAGCAATATGGTATCTCATCTAAATGTATTATCCATGCAATTTGACAAAAACTAGATTGTCAATAGTAAGATGGATGATATACCAGTTAATTTGAATTCTGCTCAGTAGTATACTAAACTGTATAAGCTTGTGATAGGTGTTACCTACTGGAAATTTACTCAGTGCTACTTACATAATGGACTTCCACGACCATATACCAGCTATTGAGCTAAGAAAGAAATTACATTTTAATTGTCAAGAAGGTACTTTCTACAGAATGACACAGCAAGATATGAAGGAGCTCATATCATTGATTTTTAAACAGGCCACTTAAAGCTACTCACAGTTCATATATAACCTGAGGACTGAATATTTGGCAACTATGTTTTGAATGAATAAAATAATTAAATGAAGGAACAGGGATGGGAAGAATAGCTATTTATAACTGTCTGCTTAACTGGTGAAACAACAGAAAAGATTGGTGCATTCTATTAACCCACGAAAGATGGACTTAATATTTTCCTAGCAATTATTCCATCATATGTAGCACGCGTGAAACAGAAGTCACCTCTGTTGGTGCATATTTTCACAAGTGTGGTATGCAAGCAATGAACAAATAATGTTTTACTACAAAAAATATGTACTTTCAAAGAAGGGAAAATACATTTTTTAAATTACCCATTACTACGGTGGAAATAATTTCATATTAATATGAAATATGAATGTGAATATGAATATGAATATTCAAGAATATGCAAGAATTCATTATGCAGTCCCATAAACTGTATTGATCATTTAGTCATGGGTGGTTAGAAACTTAACTAAGGTGAAGAGGCAGACAAGAGACTGGCTTATCCCGAATTTCAAAAAGGGTGTGAAATTATTTTTCATGTTACAGGATATTTGAATTATCTCAGTTTTCCTTTAAAATGCAGACTAAAACTCTCTTTCTGTGTGGTGACCAGCTGAATTAAAAGAATGGCCTTCATCTGGAAGGTATGTTGTGATTTCACAGTGATTTCATATATGCTACTCAGCTCCTCTACTGAACTTTTCAATTGCAGACTCTCTACCCTCTTCAGCAACTCCAACAACCAGTTTTAAGAAAAGGGACAGAAACAGGAGAGAACTTTTGACAGTTTCATAGATCTCTGACTAACTCAGACTTCAAGGGAAATGCATTATTTCAGTTAAGAGCCTAGCCACCTGTAATGCAATCTATTGTGTAGAAAGAAAAATTGTTTGGTTGATCTAGTACAATTTATGATCTAGTAAGACTTGACTTAAAGAAGGGAAATGATTGAGGAACTGTGTTTGCTCTGAACAGTCAATTTGGAGGAGATTAAATTAAGTAGATATATAATTGGTTCCATCAGTGATCAGCATTTGACCAGAAAATTCCTTTGTAGCATATATTATCCAGTCATTTTTTCCCTTCCCACTCAAGGACCTTAATAATTCTCAGAGGTTTAGGTAGCAATTTGATACCTTTTCCAGTCTTAGTCTTCTAAAAATTGCAAGGTTTTCCATCCATCACAAATAGTTCTTCATTTAAATACAAAATTATTAAGTACCTTATATTCTATAATTTATAAATACTTAGGATCTGCAATACGGTCCCCCATAAAATCTTTCTCTCCAGCTTGGAAAGGTATAGATTTGATGAGTGTACTGTTTGATGGACAAGGAACTGGTTGCAAGATCATACCCAGAGAGTGGTGCTCAGTGTCTCAGTGTCCAGATGGAGGTTGATGACAAGTTATATCCCTCAGGGATCACTAATGGGACTGATAATCTTTAATATTTTCATCAGTGATGTTGACAGTGAGATCAATTGCACACTCAGCAAGTTTGCAGATAACATCAAGCTGTGTGGTGCAGTTTACACACCCGAGGGATGGGATGCAATTCCGAAAGACCAGGCTTAAGCAGTGGGCCCAGGTGAACCTCAGGAGGTTCAGCAAATCCAAAAGTGAGTTCTACACCCAGGTTGTGGCAACCCCCACTACAAATATAAGCTGGGAGATGAAGGATAGAGCACAGCCCTGCCAAAAAATCTTGCAGCTACTTGTGTATGGCAAGCCGGATATGAGCCAGTAATGCGCCCTCACAGCCCTGAAAGCCAATCATATCCTGGGCTGCATCAAAAGCATGGCCAGCAGCTTGAGAGAGGCAGTGCAGCCCTTCTACTCTGCACTGGTGAGAGCTCACCTGGGCCACTCTGTCCAGATGTAGTACAGTACAGGACATGGACCTGCCAGAGCGCATACAGAGGAGGACTACAAAAATAATCCAAGCAATGCAATACCTCCCCTTCAAGAACAGGCTGAAAGAGCTTGGGCTGTTCAGCCTACAAAACAGTGGGCTTCAGGGTGACCTGATATCAGCCTTTCAGTATCTAAAGGGGGGGGCTATGAGAAAAAGAGAGACTTTTTAGCAGGGCCTGTTGTGATAGGACAAGGGAAAATTGTTTCAAACTGGAAAAGCAAAGATCTAGGCTGGATATAAGGAAAAAGTGTTTTGTTCGTTTGTTTGTTTTCTTTTATAGTAATGGCAGAGAGACACTGGAACACGTTGCCCAGAGAAGTGGTGGATATTCCATCCATGCAGACATTCATACCCAGGCTGGATGGGGATCTGAGCAATCTGTGGATGTCCCTGTTCAGAACAGGGGAGTTAGAACAGAAGAATGGAGACTTCTGACCCAAACAATTCAATGATTCTATGATTTGCTAGTAAAATTCCTCATTGCAGTGGAAAAGTATTGAAGGAAGAAGAAAATATAGACCAAAAATTAAACTTTATTGATGAATTATAGAAGACGAGGAATTAGACAAATTGGAGCCTACGCATATTGAGCAAAGAAAGAAAAAAAAAACAGATCAATTTCAGACAATTGTTCAATTACTGAACACTTCTGTAACTCAATCTCCTACAAGAGCTTATTTTAGGTGTGAATTTCACATAATTACAGTAAATGTTATACAGAAAGAACTTTTATTCCTGAAAAAAGAACTCTAAAGAACAGGCAAAATCATCTCAAAGAATGAGTCAAGGCAAAAAATGTTCATCTACTTCCTGTATTTACACTTTCTGGATGCTTCCAGTATTTGATGCTATACACAGGCAAACTGCAATACTTACCCATCCAACTTTCAAGAAAACAGGAAAAAAAACAGGATCCTTCACAGTTCCAAATAAGGTGGCATAGTAAAAAAAGACTACTGTTCTGTTTTTGTTGTTTTGTTTTGTTTGGTTTTGTTTGTTTGTTTGCTTTGTTTTTTTAATTCCAGCTCATTTCAGAGGATTATACCTGAAATATGACTTAGGTAGAATCATGTATTTGAATGACACTAAGTCATTTACTTGAGCAGCTGATGAAAACAAGCTAAGAACATGGACATGTGTCACGGCGTTAACTAGATCAATCTATGCCCGTGACAGGGGGCAATACGCACCTGCCCCTCTTACCCGCCCCCCCGGCCCCACACAAAATGGGAAGGAAGGAGGGGAAGAAAAACAACAACGGCAACAATCTATGGAGGAAAACTTATTTTACTAACTATGATATTGGAAATGCAAAATAACACAATACAATAAGATCTAATTGAAATTGAGACTAATAAATCAAAAAAGATAGGAGAGAGAGTTCCCGAGACCAAGTCAAACCTGAGAAGTTTGGGATGGCCAGGAAAACACTGCCTCCAGGAGCCCACTGACAAGCAGTAAGTGAGCGTTCCCCCCCACCACCCCCCCCGGAAGGGTCAGATCCCATGACTTCCGTCACATACAGGGATAGGTACATGGAGCTGGAGTATTAACACTTTAGTTCCAGTGCACTACATGATGTGTTGATGTGGAATACTAAAAACAAAATAACGTAAAACCATGACAACATGATACCAACAGAAACTAGCACTATTCCTCCACAGATAAACTAATAAATAAGAAAACTAATTTGCAGTTGGATCAATTTGCTGTTCCAGCTAATTTTGTAGATATATATTGCTAAGGTTAACACTGAAAAAAAAAAAAATAAGAGGCGGAGGAAAATAAGACTAGGCAAGAGAAAAGCTTAGATCACAGTTTTTAGAAACAAATCATGGCTAAAATTGAATTAAAGTGACTAGTGCCTTGATTTGCAGTCTGTCATTGAGGGGAGACATGACTTACAACACTAGTTCAGACCGAATCATAAGCAATTTTTTCACAGAAGAGAAAAAAAATCAATCGTGAGAATAAACCCTAACAAAAGAACAAACAAACAATGAGTACTGAAGAAGTGCTCATGTCTTTGAATACTTAAAATCAAACTGAACAAAGCATGATAAAGTGTGCTTAGGGAATAATTCCTCATTAGTGATGAGGTGACCTAAATGAAAACTTTATAGTACTCTTTCATATATGGTTTAAATTGCCCTAAAAGTATGCCTTGCATATATCAAGCAGATGTCAAGAAACGGATTCTTGTAAGTCTATTATGCAGAATCTGAGTCTCTTAATTTACAGTTTACATAAACAGACTCTTTATTTTACAGTCTAAGTAAAAAGTCAAAATTGAAGCATTTTTTTAAGTTCAGTTCAATAAATTCCTCTTTCCTTTTCAGATACTTATTTTTCTTTCATATTTTTAATTATTTTTGTTCTTATTTAGAACACAGAATCAAAGTCAATGAGTAAGGTAATTTTGTAATCCAAGAAAACTTTACAGTAGAGTACAGTATTAATGTTTTTATTAACCTTTCCAAGTTTTTTGCAACATACTGGGGAACATCTCTATCTATTACTATAATTATAAATATATGCATATGCATATGCATATGCATACAGATATAACTGAAGAAGGCCAATGGCATCCTGGCTTGTATCAGGAATGGTGTGGTAAGCAGGGCTAAGGAAGGAATCCTGTGCCTGGGCACTATTGAGGCCCACCTCAAGTACTGTGTTCAGTTTTGGGCATCTCGATACAAAAAGGACATTGAGGTGCTGGAGCAGGTCCAAAGAAGGACAACAAGGTTTGTGAGAGGCTTGGAGAATATGCCCTATGAGGAGAGACTGAAGAACTGGGGCTGTTTAGTCTGGGGAAGAGGAGCTGAGGGGAGACCTTATTGGTCTCCTCTCCTGTAAGCACCTGAAAGGTGCTTACAGCGAGAGCAGGGTTGGTCTCTTCTGACTGGTGACAGGCAACAGGATGAAGGGAAATGGCCTCATTACTCACACTGTGTGAATGCTTACGTTTGACTGGAATAGTACCACCATTCAACAGTTATGTTTACTGTGTGCAAATCCCTCTGAAATCAGAAAAATTACTCCAGTAAGCATATGCTAGCTGATGTCGATGAAGACTGGCAAAAATAGGCACAAAATATAAACTTGTCGTGAAAGAGGGAATTATTATTGGCTTGTTTTCCCTATTAAGTTACAAAAAGACTAGTGTTCTGAGAAGGAAGTAATTTAAAAGTCATATTTTTGTTTTACTTCATTTGGCTTTTCATCTTACCTCTCCTTATTCTTCTTAAGCTTTCTTAGATTTTTTAGATGTATCATTTTAGAAAGTACCTTAAAATAGTTTTATAACTTTTTTTTTTTTTCTTTATAAACAGAGCTATATAGGTTACTGAGTTACTTTGCACAATATGCTTATATGCCACTGAAAAAGACTTTACATGAGATAAACCAATTTATATGTATATGACCTAGGTAGTGGCTCTGAAAAGTGACTTTTCTGGAAATCCAAATGCTTTCTATGTCTGACATCTTTGTTGTATGGATTTCAATTGTACTAGATTACTAATGAAAATGCATATTTTAATAGTTCTAGTCACATCACAACAAATTCTTCTTGCTCTAATATGTTCAATATCCTGGAATTTTGTGAAAGTAAGAGAAAATGTAGGCTCAACTGTGACAGGATTTTACTGATTTATCTGCTTCCAACTCGCATTGTACTGATGCCATTTTCCCAGAAACAGTTGTTGGGGAAGTGCTGCTGCATATTATATAACTACTTTTTCATTTTGCAATATTCTGCTTCCAGGACTGAAGTGATGAGGTGAAAGATGTCATGTTCCAGTAGCTTCATGTATCCGTTTGTGAGAAAAATGTTATGTTATTTTACAACAACTTACATCCATAAACAGGCATTGCACTGAAATCTTATAATAAGGGGCTACATTTAACAGAAAAAAAAACCATTATATTTTATGGATAAACCTTGTAAATGTTCAATTGCAGAAGATTTAAAATTGTTAGTTTTTTGTTGTTGTCTTCCCATATTTGTAAGTCTAAAATAGTACTTTATTATACTAAGAATTTCAGTTTCAATTTCTTGGACACACGCATACAATTTTGCTGGGCAGCTAGCAATATTAAACTCTTTACTCATTGTTAAATCATATCTCATCTGGAAAATACACTCTTAAAATTATAGCTAATACTTCGTGCTTTCTGTTTCTGGTCGCTGTGGTTTAACACAGCAGGCAACTGTTTTCTCACTCCCCCACAGTGGGATGAATGAAAAAAAATGTATATGTTTGAGAATTTGTGTATCAAGATAAGGGTAGTTTAATAGGAATGGGAGAAAAACACCAAAAACAAGAATAAATAATATATTTTTTAAAGCAATACCTGATGCACAAACTGATGCTCACTACCCGCTGACTAATGCCCAGCCAGTTCCTGAGCAATTGCAGTCCACCACTTCTCCTCCTTTTCCTCAGTATTATTGCTGGGCATGACCCCATAGTGTATGGAATATACCTTTGCCTTGTTTGGGTCAGCTGCCCTATCTGTGTCCCCTCCCAACACCTTGTGCATTCCCAGCTCCTTGCTGTTAAAAGCTGAAAAGAGTGTCATTTAGTGTAAGCAACACACCGCAACAACTGAAACAGTGGAGTCATACACATTATTTTCAGACTAAATCCACAACACAGAATCATATCAGCTACTAGGAAGAAAATTAATTCCAGTTGAAACCAGGACACTGGTAGTCTAAGAAATTCATTCTTCTCATTTACACATGACTTGACAAGCAAGAAAATGTAGGTTAATTCTTGGGCTGATAGAATACGTAGAGGAAAAGCAACCAAGGACAGAAAGAGAGCAACATAAAGGCTTTGCCATTAGGCTTATGCTTGTCAACTGCATTCCTACATTTACATTCTGCTGCTGCTCCAAAAGGGCTTCCTTTGTCCTCCTTTTCTTCAATTTTTGTCTTAAATGCTTTGAGAAGGTTTACATTGAACATTACATCTGTAAGATTCAGGTGCTTGGTTGTGACGTACATTTTTTCTTGTAACATCTGGAGAATTGGCTGGCTTTGCCATGGGAAGGAACAGGCTCTAATACTGTTTGTATTGGCATCTAAGGAATTGCTTAAGGATCTGTCTGCTATGGGGCTGGCAGGGATACACTGCCCAACTGGAGACTGTATTCCTTTGATACGCCTGTCAGTGTCAAAAAGTTGTTCAAGTTTATATACCTAAGAATAAAATCTTGTTCAAATTTCTCATGATTTCCTCCACATGTAAAGCCTCATTAGTGGATGGAGGGACTTGTCCAAATTTATTGGAGTTGAGATATAAAAAACTTCTAAGGACCCACTAGTTTAGCTAACTCTTTCACAATCCATATATGCCACAGAGAACTGCTTTTTTGCTTTATTCCAATGTTTTATTTTAAAATATGTCTATTGTGAGATAACCATTTTACAGTAAAATTGAAAAGAATAATGACTTCAGTCTGAAAAAGTAAAAAATATCACCACAAAGACCTTGAATATTTAAAGGCTATAACCTGAGGAGCGAAGATTGGCAAGCTCTTTCAAGCACACGTCCTGTGGCATACTGGATACAGAGTTGTGATGGGAAATATTTCTGTTCACCTAGATATTCCAAAATATACAAGAGAAGCTCATGAAACCTCTGGCAGAAAGGCAAAGGACCTACTCTATTAAGATGAATAATATTGCCTTTATGAATATAATAAAAGAGAAAAATGATATATTTATTTTTCTTCAATTGATAATATATTTTTGAATTTTATTTTTTGTTGTGTTCCTTTTTTGAACCACAGACATTCAATAACAACTGAAACCAAGCAAATAACATTTATTTTCAGAGTGATGTTCTTCTACATAGAGGAAATGACTGGCAAAGCAGTTATGTGGATATTATTAATCAGCTTACTTATGCTGTCTCTCTCACTCCAATCATAGTTAATATTTCTGAATTTCTTGAAGTGTCTTCTACCTGGGAAGAAGAACATCCTGTGTGTCATCCTAATTCCAGCACAGAACAACATGATTACCATTAATTCTAAATCACTAGTATGAAAATTTTGTCCTACGGAAATACTTTATGAGAGCAAAGAATAGTGGGCATAAATTATCAGACCACTCTACCAACATCCTGATTTTATACAACATGCGGGACAACTTACTAAGCCTTGTGTCATGCTACAAAATGCATAGACATGCATAGATATCTTTCTGTGCATGTGGGATGACTAGTCAAAACATTTTCTTTACTGGGAAGTATCTGTTTGTTTGTGTTCTTTTGTTTGTTTTTGTTTTTTGTGGGAAATGCCATATGAATTCTGTTGAGATGAGAAGGGACAACAGAAATTACAAAATAATAATAATAATAAATTTAAAATAAATCATTTTCTAAACCCTACTCTTATAATTTGTTAATTTGTAAAGCTCCATTCAGATCAGACTGGTTTGAAGCTTTGTCCATGGAAAGCATGCTCACAATAAAACTTGAAATGAAGATTAGTATTAATTATGGTACTCTTTTGGCATTTGACATTTGTTGGCTTTGGACAGTTTTTCATTCAGTTTGCACATCCACAGTTACTCTCTGTTTTACAGTTCTATGAATAAAAATTACAGAAAAAAAGAGCTTTAATTTCAGACATCTGAATATTCATTATTTCTTCAACTCTTTCTGATTTTGTTTAGGACTTCTCAGTTGAGGTGAAGAGAAAAAAAATACTGTTTGAGTAGACAAAAATGATAGCCAGAAAACTATTACATTTTTGTCATGTTACTTAAAACTATGATTGAAAGCATCATTAAAACCGGGAAGTGAGAACAAACAGAAAAGCTTTTTGTTCATGTATTCATGTGCTTGAAAAAGAAAGTCATGAATCTGGGGAACCCAGCACAGGAAAGACACGGAGCTGTTGTAGAAGGTCCAGTGGAGGGCCACAGCAATGGTCAGAAGGCTGGAACAGCTCTCCCATGAGAAAGACTGAGGAAGCTGGACTTGTTCAGCCTGGAGAAGAGAAGGCTCTTTGTGTCCTTCCAGTACTTAAAAGCAGCTTATAAACAGGAAGGAGACTGATTTTTTAAACAGTCTGATATAGGACAAGAGGGAATGGTTTTAACTTAAAAGAGAAAAGATTTAAATTAGATGTTAGGAGGATATCTGTATGCGGAGAGTTGTGAGGCTCTGGAACGAGCTGTCCAGAGAAGTCGTGGATGCCACATCCCTGGAAGTGTTTAAGACGAACTTGGATGAGGCCCTGGACAGCCTGGTCTGGTGTGTAGCAGACCTGTCCATGACAGGAAAATTGTAATCAGATTTCTTTAATGTCCCTTCCAACTCATGCCATTCTATGATTCTTTGATTCTATGAAAATATGAGTAATCTTTTAAAGATAAAAATTATTATTTTTTTTAAAGATAAAAATTATGTTGCACAGAAATAACTCAGACTTACCCTGGTTAGTGAGGTGCAGCTATATTGCTTCCAAAGTACATAACACGGAACGATCCTAATGGACAGTGAGGTCCCAGATATAAGCTCACTGAGGCAAAATAATCCAAAATGCAATTTGCCGAAGTGCCAAAGTGCCAAAGGACAGCTCCCAGGGAAATTGTTTTTGATGTTGGATCCCTTATGCCTGTTAGGGTGCAAATAGTACTGTTGAACTTTCCAGAGAAGGTTCTGCTGCAGCTTTAGATGTCAACTGAGGCTCAGTGCTGGCAAGGCCACAGTATTTAATGATTCACTTCATCCAATTATGGGCAAAGTGGAGCAAAGAACCAAGTAACTGCAGTAGTCAAACCAAGTCTGGCATGGCAATCGCTGATATAAAATTAACAAACTTTTCAAACAAAAGCTGTTATTTGCAGATACGGAGGACAAGAGCTCTCTCTACTTCTTTTTCTGATGGCCATATGAAATTATTGATTGTTAATGTGCTCTGTCTTACACTTACTGGTTTGTTCTTCTGAGTGTTATTTAACTGACTGAAATTTAGTATGGACAAAAATGAGAGAGGAGTTCAGCTGAATAGCTCAGCGTCTCAGATGATGGAATTCCAGTGCCAGACAATATTACTCACTACTGATTAATTTACTGCTATAGATTCTAGGGATTTTCTAGATTTATCCACAGTTCAGCTCAATATTATTTAGGTTAATGGAAAGTTGATTGCCACTTCCATTAGGCCAATAACTACCACTTCTATATATTTTATTTAATTGTATAATTTGTATTTTATAGCTTTTAGAAGATGTTTACCTTAGGCCAAATATGCATTGCAGAATTTTGTCAGGGTAATTGAATTATGAAAAGAAGATTGGAAGGAAGGAAAAAAAAAGTCAAAGATCATCTTCACAATTCCCATTGCTATGACAGAAAGTGCCTTTTCTGCTGAAGCAACCAAGACATAACCAGTAGCAATATGAAAATACTTTTATTACTTTCTTTTTCCAATGGGCTTTACAGACATATTTTAAAATAGAATTAAAATAGATTTAATAAGACAAAAAGTTGCATGTGTCTTTTTCATTCTTCCACTATAAAGTGGATGAAATAATGTAGTGAAACCCATCTGATGTAATCCTTCAATACCTAGAATTTCACTGTTTACTATTTTACTACACACATATAATTTCTGTTATGATAATTAAATTTGATAGTAATGGAAAAAGTGTGTGTTATTTATAGCCCTGGTACACCATTAGCAAGCTTCCACTAATCAAAGAGAAAAAAAAAATATGTTTTTCTTATCTGATTTGACAGGACTCAGAACAGGACATATATTCTGTGCTCAGCATTCAGGCCATCAGGAACACATAGCTGCTACAGTATGCCAAAAAGATTTTGTGCAACCCTTTGTATATTCTTTTAATTCACATGATATTTTAATATAAAACAATTTCTTGGTCAATTAGAAGTATTTAAAATGTACAATAACCTTTAAAATATGTTTGAAATGGGTATTTGACAAGGTTTGAGATCATACTCAAGGTAAATGTGTCCAACCCCATAAAGATCTACATATCATTACAGACTTTTCCCTTCACTGCTCAATAATTAATAGGTTTAAATAACAGAAACTTGTATGAGGTTTAAAGAAATATTCTTGCAAATTAGGCATGGATTCTCTAAAATAATGTATTATTAAGACCAGTAATCAAAATAGCAAGCTATTTATTTTTCTAGGAGTCATATTTCTTGCTTGCCTTCATTCCCGCATTTGTAGTAGGTTTCAAACATGGCAGTGGTGGACACTTAAAAAATACCTTAAGAAAAACAGATCAGTACATGTTTATTGATTTTCAATGTAGAAGCTGTGTGAGTACTTTCTGAACTTCAGCCAATGCTTCTATCTAGCTGGATTTCAAGAAGTATACTTTTTAGTGTTGGTTGTGGTTTTATTTTTTATTTTTGTTGTTCTTTATATGTGTGTGTGTGTATGTTTTATGTTTGATTGGTGTTTTTTTCCTTCCCTTTTAACAGGAGTTTTAAATGAAGAATCCAATTCTAAAAACTGCCCCATGGACCAATTATGCGGATGACTACCAAACATTCCTTGGATGCTATACAGTGAATTATAGTGTTGTATCTACATAGTATTTCTAATTCTGACAGTTATGACATAGACTGTGGTAAAAATAAAATAAAATAAAAAAATCTCTCTGGATCCCAGTGAATGTAACTAACAAAATTATAGGTACATTTACTACATATGTAGATACGGACCTTGCTTTTATGGAATGTGCAGGTGTACAAGGTACTCACTGAAAATCAAAACAAAAATAGTGCAAAAATGCCTGAAAAAAAAAAAAAGAAAAAAAAAAGGCAGAAGTACTTCACTGTCTAGTGCAGAATGCATTAGAAATATTGTTGCTTGGGTTGGAAGGGATCTAAATAACCTAGTCCCAACACTCCTGCTATGGGCAGAGTTGCTGACCACTAGATCAAGCACTAGATCAGGTTACCTAGGGCCCCATCCGCCCTGGCCTTGAGCACCTCCAGGGATGCAGGATCCACAGCCTCTCTGGGGAACCTGTTTCAGCATCTCACCACCTTCCCAGTGAAAATCTTCCTCCTGTCAATTTTTTAATCTGTTTAAGATCATTCCTCCTTGTCCTTTCACTATCAGACCAAAATAAAAGTTAATTTCTCTCCTGTTCATAGGCTTCCTTTAAATATTAGAAGGCCATGAGGTCTCCCCAGAGTATTCTCTTCTCCAGACTGAATAAGTCCAGCTCCTTTAGCTTGTCTTCATAGAAGTGCTCTAACCCTTTGATCATCTTTATGGTCCTCCTCTGGACCCTCTCCATCAGCTCCACATCTTTCCTGAGTTGGGGGCCTCAGACTCAGATGCAATACTCCAGACAGAGCTTTACAAGACCAGGTTAAATGGAACAATCATGACTTCTTACCTATGCAAATGAAGGAACTTTCTCCTCAAAGATTAACAATGTGACACAAAACTATTTGCTAGTATATTTTAATGAAGTTAGTCTTTAAGTCTTACAGGAGTCTGTAATGAAGTTAGTCTTTATATATTAGTCTAATGAAGTTAGTCTTTAAGTCTTACAGTTTAAGTCTTACTTATTTTCCTCAGAATTAAATAAATGATGCATTTTTAGAGTCACTGTTTCCTTAATAAGAACATTTGTATAGATGTATTATCATGTCTTTGAATGTTAATATTTATTTTTTATTTTCTCAGGTCCAAATAACTCTACATAAACTATTCATCTCTTAGAGATCAGGCACAAATAAATGTCTCACATTCCTTTATACTGAATAGTTCTGATTCTTGTATATTATCCCATTTGTTGCTGTTTTTGTTATTTTTGTTTTATTTAATTTTTCAGCTGGCAGAATTCCTTAACTTTAGGCATAAAGTAATTATGATAACACTAACAATGATTCTTTCTGTATATACCTCTTATTTTAACCCTTCATCAGTATTCATAATGACTGTTCTATACTAACTGTGTGTATATATAAATAAAGGTTAAATACTGAACTACTATATAGATATTGAAATTATTTTTTGTGGTGGGCATCTTGCTCACTCTAAGAGGTAGCTCTTACAAGTTCTGCTTGAGATAATTTTAATGAAACAATCTTTTTTCAGCATCATAGCTTTTGCTGCAATAAATGATGAAGAAATTAGCAACAGTCTCTTTGCAGTAAAATAGGGAGAGAGTTTGACAAATTGCTGCGCGGTAAATCATCTGCAGCAGATGCTGAAATAACTTATCAACTGAAGGACAAGCAGGGAGAGATTTCACCATATGGATAGAAACCTTAAATTCATCCCAAATATGAAATTCCCATGGGCTCATACAATAAGTTCGTGTGTATAGAAATTGGCAGTACTGGTTCTATCTTCTAAAATACATTAAGGCCAAAAGAAGATTTTGCATGCTGATTCTGTAGGCAGATAGGATGACAGTTTTAACTACTGGTTAATAAGAAATAAATGAGTTCAGACTTACCTTGGATTGGGAAGAGAAGGAGATTTCTCTGATAGTGGATTTTTTATGTAAATTAAGATCCAGTTTGGAAATGAATGACCTCTTCACAGCTGTTTAATATAGAAAAAACTGCTGTTTCTGCCCTTCAAGCTGGAGTTAAGATAAATAAATTAAACAAAGTACTATTTAGTGAATGGGATGGTCGTTTCTTAACAGGCTTGCTGTACGAGAACATGTTTTTTGCTGGACTGAGAAGATTGCATTTGTATAATTTAATAACATAATAAAAGATGAAAGTTAAGATATTGCTAAGATATGAGCATTTATGTTATAAATAACAGAAATGATAGTGCTCCTTTTACTACACATCTGCACCTTTCCTAATTGTACTATTGTACTCTGGAGTTTTTCACTTTTCTTAAGTTATTAGATATTGACAGAAGTGGCGTGGTTAGAATGGCAAAAAACAGAATAGGAGAAAAGAAGAGAAAATGCAATACATACATACATAGTTGTTTTATGCTTTGTTTCTAAGAAACTAATTTAAATCACCATTTTATGCCTCCCAAAATCAGCTTTCATCATTGTATTAAATGTTCTTGTAAAATATACATTATGATGTTGCATAAATTATCCTTAAGAGAGTGCATCTATACACACATGAAAATCAAGGTGTCTTCTGTGCTTTATTTATATACTAGTTAACCTATTTATATACTAGTTAACCTTAATGAATGCTGGTATCAGTATCACAGCAATTACTATCAAACTGTGTTCCAGCACTGAAGAAATATGAGGTATGCTACCTCAGAAGAAAGCAGTTTTGAGATTCCATTCTAAGATGGATAAAGAAATGGACAAACAGAACTCAGTTCTTCCTTTGGATTAGAAAGTTTGACCTTGCGATTTGAATCTCAAGAACATTTAGAGATTATTTACCATGTATGGCTCATACTGTGCAGAGTTTTTGCCCTCTTATCAGGTGTCCAGTTCAAGAGTTAGGTGTTAGCATGAGTTCTATAGAGTTCTATAAGTTCTATAAAGATTAATTTATTTATGTTAGTGCTTAATTCATTTATGTTAGAGTCAGAGCAGTCTGCATTCTGCATCTTCAGTCTGCACCACTTGTTTGAAGCTGCTGCAGGCATCCTAAGACAGTGTTAAAGAGATTTTCAGTCAGAAAAGTATGTAAGACCATTATTTCCTTTTTTTTTTTTTCTTTTTTTTTCCTAAGTGTTCTTGCACAGCTTTTTTTTTTCCTGTGTGTTATGGATGGTCTATGAACATGAGATACAATAATATTCATTAAGGAAAGACAACACTGTGTCAGTGAATTGTATACAATCATTACTGCCATGATTTTTATTTATTTTAAGGAAATTTATGCTGTTCTTTAAAGAAAATATAACCCTATTTGCAAATCAGAATAGGCAATAATTAGTATGACATGAAATAAAAATGTCTGAATAATCTTCCTTATTTCTCAGACATCTTATCTGTATGACCTCTTAGAGATTTTCCTAACTACAGCAGACACTTTACTTTTCTCCTAGTCTCCTAGTTTTATTGATCATGAGGTGATTAATTCAAGCTGTGAATATAGGGCAGTAGGACTTTCTAAGAGTATAACTGTCAGACTGGAACTTAGCATGGTACAAAGTTCCATTCGTATGCCAAACATCAAAAGGAGTGAAGTTGAATCATTCTGCTCATATATTTTACCAGAAAAACCCAAAATATCATCAGTGCAGTTTTTCACATTATTTACCCCCTTTTTACTTCTTCTATGTAGTCAAACTCAAATAGCATCCAGATTTAACTTCTCTGGTGTTTGTTTTTCAAACTGCTTAAAAAAATACAAGCCAGAGAACAGATAAGTAATTTAAACTCTTACAGACTGCTTTTCAGCAGGTTACAGCCAGGCATACTTTACATCAACCCTGAGGCTGCACTATTGTTTGTGCAAAAGTTCCAAGCTTGCCCCAAGAAGAAGAACGTAGAAAAACAGATTTTCTCTGCTACATGTTCTGAGGTATCCCCCATGACAGCTGAGAAGTTACCTAAATCTTAAGCATGTAAGCAATGACAATGATATAGTAATATATAACTATCTGACTTATCTGCATGTCAAAAGCAGTTGCAAAATATTACGTTTGATTTAATTCAGATTTCAAAAGATCTCTCTTACACTTATTCATAGATAAATTTTAACTCACATGTTCAGGTACTGAGTCCTACTGAAAAGTTAGCATCCTTATGTCATGTGTAAACATTTGTATAAAAAAAAAAGAAAAAAAAAAAAAAAACACCCTTCATGCTGAGTTTACAACCAAACCATTCAGGGATATGAACTCGGTATGACAGATCCCTAGCTGCATATCTGGGATTTTAGATACTGAAGGATACAAGGATATGAGTGAAAACCATCTAAAACTTAGGATTCAACTACTGATAATTAGACCCCATTCTTCTTTGAAACATTTTTGTTTTTTCTTTTCTATTGATACCTGCTGTAGAAAGCTGCTGGAAAGTAAAAAACAAATATGTCAATATAGTTCAGCAAGACTACAAGATAGATTTCTGTGTTTATTTCTCATTGTGACACTGGAGTGAATGGTGACGTTACAAAAACATAGACAGATGGATATATTTGAATTCCTTACTTTGGCTGACAAAAAATAATGGCAGAGAGCAGCAGTCTAAAAATTTACCCACCAAGGATGAAATACTTTGTAGGATGAACATTGTAAGAGTGACAAACAAAGTTGTATGAGATTTTAAATCTTTCCTGCCTTATATAAAAGAATACATCCTATATATGGAAAATCATAGCAGAATATCTGATTGTACTACATATATATATAATATACCTCTTTAATTCTGGAAGGAATTACAGCAGTAAAATGAATATTTAATCAATAACAGTGCAGGGAATTTTAAAATGTATTTTAGTTTTCCACAGACATGGAAAGGTTGGAGGGGATTTTAGGCAGCACAAGTAATTTAATCCATGCTTCCCCTCAGCTTTCTTCAAGCTCGTACTTTAAAGATAGGTTCTTATTCAGATTACTAATTAAGTACTTAAAACGTTTTTTAATTTCCATAATATTTAATCAAATACAGAGGAAATAAAGTTTAAAGACTGTACTTAGACCACAGATTACATTGCTTATAAACATTGAGACTATACTGCAATTCTATCAAAGGCAAGGCAAAGGCAAAGGCAAAGGCAAAGGCAAAGGCAAAGGCAAAGGCAAAGGCAAAGGCAAAGGCAAAGGCAAAGGCAAAGGCAAAGGCAAAGGCAAAGGCAAAGGCAA
>JAPSGF010000006.1:4171806-4191898 GCA_035772895.1 Perdix hodgsoniae | reverse complement strand
AGGAGAGGAGAGGAGAGGAGAGGAGAGGAGAGGAGAGGAGAGGAGAGGAGAGGAGAGGAGAGGAGAGGAGAGGAGAGGAGAGGAGAGGAGAGGAGAGGAGAGGAGAGGAGAGGAGAGGAGAGGAGAGGAGAGGAGAGGAGAGGAGAGGAGAGTGTTCAAGGCCAGGTTTTATGGGTGTCCAGAAAACAGTAGTTGGCAACCCTGCCCACGACTGGGAACTTGACACTAGATGACTTTAAGGTCCCTTCCAATCCAAGCCATTCTGTGATTCTGAGATTCATTCTATGACAATTTTAGTTTGCTTACTTAAGTTTAAATTTGTATTAAAATTCTAGTGAAAGTAACCCTGATCCCAGTTAATACCTGACCGATAAATAAATAAATAAATAAATAAAGTCCAATTCACTTTGGAGATTTGTCTGACACTTACTCATATTGCAAATTTCTTAATATGATAGCTGCACTGAGATGAAACATTCTGTTTTAGAAGTATCCTAAGACAAGCATTACTGGTAGTGTAGTGAATTTCACAGCTGCTTGTAATGAAGCAATGTGTATCACCACACTGTACACAGTGGTTGCTTGTAAATTGCAAAACATTATATTCACGTTTTTCCTTGAAAATTAAATGACATTCTTGACATTTAATGAGAAGGCATTCATAAATATGAAATTTATGTTTGAGATCACAACTGGAGATAAAATTGTGATAAAGGTAACCAGTTGAAAGTTGATCTACATTGATAGTCACTGCGAGAAAGTCCTTGTGATTGATGAATTCTGACCTCAATGCAGTAAGGTGATGATTTCACCTCTGCTGGGCATCTGTGCTATCCAAAAAGCTGATATTAAGTTTGGAATTAATGGACAATTCCAAATGAGAAAAATCAAAACTTACCACATTCTCTTTTTCACTTAAAATGAAAGTAGGATATAAATTTAAGGGTGGGTGAACATGAGTCAAGTGAAATCATTGGGAATGCATCCCTTAACTTTATCCCTTCTTGTTCAATATTCCAATATGAGTTTGTTATTTTGTACTGTAGGAAAAATTGGATAAATATTGTAGAAAATCTGAGGAAACGAAATAATTCAATCCAAGAGAAAGTGAGAGAGAAAGAGGAGTGGAAATGAGACAGAAAACTTTCTCATTTAAGAAGGCTTTTAATACCTTTGACTTTCTCTTATATTACTAATTTTACATAGCATTTTCTTATAAGGCCATTATATTGATGACCTTATTTTCAATAAAATCTCTGCTTGCAAGGTAATATCTTGTGAATCTCATTAGTTGGGATTGTTCTGTAAGTGCATTTTCAATTAATCTATGTGGAGTGTAATATTATTTATTTTAAATAATTTTAAATCATAAATTATAATTGAAAGGTACAAAATATTTTGTGACTCTTTAGGAGCAAAAGCCATGACATTTGAGTATGAAAACACTGGAGTCTTATACAATTTTCACAGTAAACCAAAAAATGTTATTTCTGTTTTCTTCTATGAGAGAATGTACAAGGTACTTGTTCAAGAACAGCGCTTTACTTCCATTGTACAGAAGATCAGGATGTCACAAGAAAAGCATTTTATATGCATAAAAAAAAAAATAAATTGAAGTATCAATTTGCATGAAAATCTACTTTGTCTACAGGGTAATTTCTAAAAACTATCTGTTTGCCTAAAGTTGCATAATCTTTATGCATCTTAGTCATATGTATATGATTATGGAAAAAGACAGCCTGAAAATGCTGTCAGATTCTGATTGTAGTACTCTAAAGGCTCCATCCTGTCTCTCTTTGATCCTGCTTTATTTAAGAGGGGCAAAGGAAACTATGCAAAGCTGATTTCTCTGCTGATACCTGGTATTACCACTGCTGGAGAAGTAATCCTCTTTCTTGGATATGTAAAGGAACGTATTCATCGGCCACCCTCTGTCTTTCATTTTGATGCAGATGAGCTCTGCCTGATGACAATATCCAGTCTGCATGTGTGGTCCCTTCCAAATATGAGTGAGGGTAATGTGCAGAAAATCTTTTTATTTTTGTATTTTTTTTATGATGATAATCATGTC
This sequence comes from Perdix hodgsoniae, assembly GCA_035772895.1. Lineage (NCBI taxonomy): Eukaryota > Metazoa > Chordata > Aves > Galliformes > Phasianidae > Perdix > Perdix hodgsoniae. The sequence goes on along the minus strand of JAPSGF010000006.1, from coordinate 4,189,827 downwards.
CTATCCCAGGGATATTCAATACAAGACTGGAAAGGGCTCTGAGTAACCTGATCTAATTGCAGGTATTCCTGTTCATTGCAAGTGAATTGGACTAGACAATCTTTAAGGGTCCCTTCCAACTGAAATAATTCACTGATTCTATTATCTAATGCGTGAGACTAATTTATTTTTAAAAATAGGGTAGAAAATAGGGTTGAAATTTGTTGAAACTGCCCTGAAATAGCGAATTAGGTATTTCAATAGAGTCTACGTTTCCTGGCAATCCTTATCTATTCTATCCTGTGTCAGGGTACTAAGCCTATATAAATTTCCAGCTAATAGAAGGTTCTACATTTCTTTATTTAAAGTGTATTATACTGTTTAATGACCTTCCAGCAACATCAGAAGTTAAATCCTGCAATCATGACACATGAGTGATTTCACTAAGATCAAAAGAGAAATACAGCCAAATATGAAAATTTGGGAAAGAACTGAGTATGAGCAAGAACTACAGCTATATAGAAGAATTGCATGGCCTTCTAGACCACTTGAGTTGAACTGGTTCTGGAAAATGCAAAATCTCCTCAGGACTGTTGGAAATTCACAATGTTTAACTGCTTTATGCATATATTCCTGGAATGCCAGCTCAGACTATTTCTGTGCTGTTTGTTGGTTGGTTTCAGTTTTTTAAGTGTGGATTCTTTATTCTTTAAGTCTGTATACTTAGAGACTAACACAGGATAAGAAAGATTCATTTCTCCATATCATCTTTGCTGTATAGCTGCAGGGTGTTTTTGTTTGGTTGTTGTTTTTGTTGTTGTTGTTTTTCATTCTAAGGGAAATGATTAGACATCTGGGTCCATTTAAAACTTTTTGTGTTTAAGTTGATTTCCAGATTTTGTCCTGATGGGCTTACATTCTCTTTCTTTTCTCTTTATTTTACATTAACAACTCAAGGATTTGTTAACATAACAACAAAAAGGAAAGGAAGAAAAAAGAGAACAAATGGTTTCCACCTTCATCATGAAAAGAGGCCAACACAGACTTGGGAACTGACAGGGAGAGGCTGATGACTAAAATTCCACATCTGAAACTTCCTCAAAGGGCTTAAAATGTCTCTGTGTAAGAAGCAAAAATTTACTCTCTTCCATTAGAAAACGAAGAGGTAACCTTAGCAACTTCATTGTTTTTTTTATATCTTTGGAGATTGAAACAGAATCTCTTAGCCCAAAGGCTAGAGGAGTTAGGGAATAAGGTGAAAATAGATCAGAAAATTGTCTTCTTGGAAGGAAGCTTCATACTGTTCCAAGCTAAAGTGGAAAAAAATAGTATAAAGCTATTGCAATAGCGAGTATAAAAGTGTTCTTTTATTTTTTTCTTTTTCTTCATCATCTTTTTTACTGGAAAACTGTTAATAAAACAATTAAAATGAAATTATGGATTATAACAGGAAAAATAAAATACAGACCAAAAAACCCAAAATAATTTATTTTTATAATTATGTTATTTTGCAACAAGTTTGCACATAAGCCTGTGATCATTTATAAAAATCTAATGACGATGTTCTGGGTTAATTCAAATTACACTGCCTTTGACTAAAAAAGTAGGTCAACATTTTGATTATGGAAGAACACAAAATAAATTAAAACAGCATGTCAGATCTACCATGTTTATCGCATAAAATCATGGCTCTCACGTTGTAGAAATCGGCACAACGCTGAAAAAACTCATTCCACCTTCAAGCCCCACCAAAATTCTGAGCTTAGCATAAACTTTCACAATGCAGAAACCAGATGGAGTTATTATCGAGACTGCCCTTGAGATATTATCTTTATTACATTTGTTGCAATCACAGTTATCATTTCATAACTTTGACAGCTAACAATAGAAGCCTAATTTTTTGCAGTTTCCTACTATATAGAAATCCTCAAGTGGATGTGAGTGAATGTTTATCCCCATTGACATTCAGACCAAGGGCTGAACTGTTTTGGAACTTTTCAAATAGGCTTTCTGTTTTAGTACTATTATTATTTTTTATTTTATTTAAATCTTGTTCTTATTTATCTTTTGCAGTAGTTACATAATACTGATATTTACATATATATATTTCCAGTAAATCGTTAGCATCTCATTTTTTTCCTAACTTATTTTTCTGGAAGGGCAAAACCAATTTTTATGTGTATTAATACAGTGAAATTCTGTGCTTCTTTGCTTCATTTTTGTTGTTGCTTTTTATTTGTTTTCAAGTAGCTTGCTTAAGAAATGATTTGTGAATAATAGGAAATAGCATGATTCTATTGAGTAAAAAAAAAAAATAAGTGTTTGAAAAAATTAACATCTGGAGACCTTGACTATTTCAGCTGAAACACCTTCTGCAAGACTTTCCATCTAGAGTAGCATGTCACAGAATGTCTCTAATGATTTCTGTTAAATTTCCTGTGAATGGAGAAACCTAGGAAATGATGGTGACAGTTATTTCTGTTCATCTAAGCCACTGATTTCCACAATCTGTGGGATTTAATTTCATGTAAAAATATCTAAAAACATTTGATCATTTGTATAGGAAGTAAGTATCAAGTTTTCTCAGATAGTTAAGAGACATCCAGTCAGTGCAAATCCTGAAACACATAAGTTTTGATGGCTTTTATTTGATGTCCATTGCTCTCCTATTCCTCTGTAATTCAATGCTTTTGTATTAGAGGTATTAGAGAGTACATTGCTGTCTAGTCTATTAGTATCTATTGCTGGTCATGTTCTGAATTTGTCCAATGGAAGTTACTAGGTAAAGAAGTTGTCCTGAGAAAAACAGTCGGTTCTATCAATGGCACACAGGCTCTGGGGCAGCTAAGATGCTATTTGTTCTCCTCCACTCTAAACAGCTTTGAGTTTCCTGTTGGTCCTCTATGAAGTCTAATGCCATGCAGATTTCACAGAAGTTGTGAGATCTCAAATAACAACAAACTTCTCTAAGATCAGTTTCCCATATCTTTTAAAAAACTCTAAGGTAACTTTTTTCGCTTCCATATGTTCAAGAGTGTCTTCTATGTGCACTCTTATTCTCCTGCCATCCCTTTCCATGTTTCCCACATATACATAGGGTGCCTCAGTTGACACTACATTTATATAAAAAATGCAAGATTCTAGTAATTACAATTACAATACAGAGTGTGTCATTTTACTCAAAATTAGATACATGCTGATATCTGTTGAATGGTTCACTGTATTACATTGATTGTATTGATAAGATCTTCAGTGAACCACTGAGAGCATAAGAACAAACATAGACGTATTTTTCCCTTTCTTCTTTTTGAAAAATATTCATTTTTTGAAAAGCACATTTCTGCAGAAAAATTATTTGCAGAAAAATGCATTTTTATTTGTCTTGATATTCAATAATCAGCTTGAATGCTTTGGATATTGAATAATTCTGTGAAAGGATTATATGTTATTACTAAGCTGCTTACCTGTGTATTATTTAGATTTTTAACTCAGAGTATGTTTCTGGCACACCGTAGTCATGTTACCACCTTTAGCAACAAACACTCCTTCCACTGAGATAGATGGTCTGCTTTCTTGGGAGTGATTATTTGCAGACAAGAACACATTCCAGTACCTGCAGAAATGGCTGCAGTAAGGTTTCTTCTGATAGTCCTAAGTTCCAGCCAAAATGAAAACCATGAAGTTCATCAGCTGTTCACTGCATTTGAAGGAGCAGTGATAGTGTTTTTCAAAAAGCAGTGTTTCTGTACTTATTCTTCTATGTCAGTCCTATGAGGGAGATATTCGTTTGGATAAATGGGCTTGCAATCATAGATCAAAGTCTGTTTTGAAAGACTGAGAATGTTCCTCTTTGAACAGGATAAGACCATTAGAATTGACCATCAGAGTCAGTATTATTTTCTGTACTTTAACAGAATTGTCTTCCATGAGTAGCAGACAATGCAGTAGAAAGCCTGGCAGACAATGTGGTAGAAGGTCCTTGTCACCCAAAGGTGTTGTGATTTACATAAGTTCAAGGGGAGCCCAAGCAGAAGATATCCACTATGGACTGAGAAAAACTTTGTCTAGGCTTGGAAATAAGTGTAGAAAAAACACTCAGGGCAAGTAGTATCTGCCATATTCTTATTCATCTAGAGGAATTATCTTATGGCTACGGCTGCACAGTCAGGTCTAGATATACTTTCAGCTCTGACTCTTCACATCCAGTATAATATTATAAAATACATTTCACCACACTTAGCTTTGGTGGTTTCATTGTGGTTTGTTTTGTGTGTGTGTGTGTGTATGCCTTTTTTTTTCTTCTGGTCTATAAAGACCCCTTCTTTATCTAAAAAGATTCACATGGAAAATTTTTTCAGTGAGGTTGTCCTTTGTTGTTTGAGAACTACTACATATTCTTCTAATCCTTTCAAAGTTATAAAACTCCTTTTAATTCATCCTGGACCATGGCTTTTAGCCACCACAAAATTATTACAGCCTGTGCTCTATAAAAATATATTTACATTAGATATACTGTGTATATTTAATATCCATAAAAATTGACTCCTAATAGACCACAATGAATAATAAGAGTTCCATGCACAAGTTAAATGCCTTCCATTTTAACCCCTAAATTCTAAAAATCTTAAAGACACATAAAAAATAAATTCAGAACTATTCCATAGCTCCATTTTAAATTGTTCATAAATGTCAAATGCTTCAAATCACTTTGTTAGCAAAATCAGATTGCTTTTCTTTTACATACATGTAAAGGAATCAAAATTATCATTTTTGTATGAGGAATTTTGCACAGAACTTGCACAAGTTTAAATTCTGTGGAGAATTTACAGCAGGTTAAAAATTAAATGTATTTGCTTCTGCAAGTAAAAATCCACTTATCTGATTTTTTATCTCAGAAGGAAGTATCTGTATAATATTTATCTAAATTTCAACAGAAATATTAACCTGAATAAGGAATTCTTAAAGCGTATTTATTTCTTTTGAATATGACTCTGTTTCTTGCCAGTTTTGTTGTGTGATACACAAAATTTTCATGGTGTTCTAAAACCCGCAAGTGTATCTTCCTCTCTTAAAACATAACTAAAAAGATCAAGAAAGTACATAGAACAGGATTTACTCTTTCACCAAGTATATTAGACTGTAATCCTTCTTTGTTAATAGAAAGACTCTTGGAGACAATAATGCTTCTGTTTATTTTTTAAGTAGGATATATTGAAATTAAATATTCAAGAGTAAAACCCGCACGGATTCTTCCTATTTATTTTGACCTGAGAATGAGACAGGTCATAAATAGACAATGAGATAGAAGAATTTGATTTAATTTTATCAATAGAAAATATAGAGATAATATATTTGGACTAGTTAACTATAGCACGTACTCTTGAATTTTAATTTTAAAAAATGACTATTAAATTTATCCATTTAAAGTTTTAAGTTTTAAATTTATCCATTTAAAGTTAAAGTTTTAATTAGCAAAATTAAGCATAAGGGTCCTTAGAGATCACATGCTATTCAAAAGGCAGTTTTATTGTTTTTCTCTTCCATTGCTGTTAGTCTACTTTGCCTCTGCTGTCTGAAGTTGTTATTGCCTATTTAATCCTACCTTAGTGCAGCTCAGAAAATCTGGGCTTCGTTTTACATTAATAGTGAAGTGGAATCTGGTTTATAATGTGAAGACACTATAAGACATTTTTCAACACGGTGTTCAAATCTAATTTCCCCTTTCATTTATCATCTCCTTTAGATTGGAGATTATTTTCTTCCAATTGACTTAAAAATATACATTTACTGATGAGCACAGGAATATTTTTAAGTATATTCCTTAATGAGGCGCAGTAGCAAGTATCCAAACGGATATTCATCCAGTGAAACTATGTGATCAGAATTTTGATTTTTTGAGATAAAGATTTATAAGTGTTTTGCTGAAAAAATGAATAAAGATTCCGCTGTGTAATACCTAATATGAAACGCAGGATATATATACTTTACTCATATGCATGGTCATTTCATTTATAGTCCACCTTTTAAATGAACAATGAGGATTTGATAATTACAAATTTTGTAAGAATTTCACAAAATCTTTCATGTTTTTCTTTAATGATCTGTGTCTCTATCATGAATATGTCCAGTGTTCCTATTTGTACCTCTTCATGGTAATTTGTAACCAAGCTCAGAAGGAGGCTGAATCTGCATGTATTTTTCTGGCACCCAGCAGCAAGATATCAACCTTCTAACCACTGAGTCGAGAGCTTATACAGATCAATTTAACCTACTAAAGTACTGGGAAAGTAAAACAAATAAGCTTATTCTGAAAGGGGGAAAAATGTGCATGCTTTATAATATGGCTAGTAGTGATATTCTTGTAGGAAAAAGAAGTCAAGTTGCTTCGAACAAGCTAGAAGTAAACTATGATTATAAACATTGGTTTATACCTTTCACACTTTTGCAGAGAGATTTTTCCAGTAACATGCTCTGTGGTACTCTCCTGCATTTTCAGGCTAAAACTGAAAAGTATTAGTTGGAAAGTACCCTCACAAAGAGAACCTCTATTCACTACTAGTGATTTCCCCTTTCCAGAGTTTACAGGTCCCTTATCTAACAAGAGAATCTCTCTTATTTGCTACAAGAAAATATTTTCACTTTAGGAAAAATATTACAGTTAGCAGGTTTGATTGAGCCCCTCGAGATTCTCCTTTCTGTCTTTTCTTGTGCTATGTATTTTACAGATGTAAAAACACATTCTCGGCAGCTTGGAGAAGGTCATCCAAGTGGTCAGACATAGTAAGTATACCAGGCCTTGCTCTGTGAAACCTAGTGTGATGGGAATTGAATATTTTTGTCCATTTTTACCTCATCCTGTTCTACAGTTAGTAAAACAGATGTCTTAAAACCAAGCAACATTTCTAGCAAGCTATTTTTTATTATTCTTTACTCTCTAGAGTACTCTAACCTGAAGTTTCAGTTTAAGAGATTTTTGGTTAGTGATAAGTTCAGTAAAGCATTTTATTTGGTAAAACATTTTATTAAAAAAAAAAAAAGGAACGTGAGTAGAAGAAAATATAACATTCAGAGTGTTTAGAAAAAAACAATTCTGAGATTTTCTAAAGAAAATTTTCTTAAGTTTTTTTGAATTTTCCTTTTCTTGATCATATATTCCAAATTAAAAAAATAATAATAAAATAAGGAAAAAAAGAGGCAATAAAACAGGAAAGATATTTTGTAAAACAAAAACAAAATGCCTAATATTTTAATAGATGAAATGATTGTCATGCTTAGTAGTCTCATGAAACAGTCTTCAATAAAATCAAAGTGATGAATTTGGTTTTCATGCATGAACAGTTAAGAAAATAGTAGTTAAACCTCAATTTGTAGATCATTATCTGCAAGGAAGTCCTACAGTATCAGCTATCATTATTTCTATAGTATTACCCTGAACATATGAAATGAAATAATAAGTGTCTTGACTAGTTACTGAGGACTTTCACAATATTAAGCAATATTAGAAAGTTAGATGTCTTCAAACATTATGAAATCATTTGCTTTTACATTTAGGCATATACACAGAGAAGTATATATGCATAAATACACACATATATTTTTAAAACTGTGTTTTGATGTATCAAGAAACAAAAATCCTCAACAACATTTAACTAGTATCATAAACATTTGTTCTCTTAACTTAAACAATGTAGAGATTAGGGTCTATAGCAGATCTTGGCCTAAGCTTTTCCTAGAGATACAGATGCCAAAATATTAGAAAGTTGGCTTTTCAACACTTGCAGGTGTGAAACTTTGAATGCAGGTAGCTATAGTGATTGAATAAATAACAGAAAAAATATGGAAAACCTACAGTACTGGGACTCAAGGCTGGCAGCCAGCCAAAATATTCCATTTTAACTAGGAGGAGAATTTTTATATTGATCAAAATTATAATACAATATTTGAAAGGCAAGCCAGGGCAATGTAAGGCAAGGCAAGGGAAAAGAAATACAATTTAAGAGATTACAGACATTCTGCATCATTTATTTGTATGTAATTGTTTTAGGAAAGAAAACAAAGAAGATCAGAATTTCCTTGAAAATTTCAGTCTTTCACATCCTTCAAAACATGTCCATGTGATTGCCAGATGATTCGATCTTCTCACAAATACATTGAAAATGAAGTGATAAAATTTAAAGTCAAGTATTTAATTTTTTTTGGTTATTTTTCTTTATTGTCCTGAGCTATGCTGCCATCACCATGCGGTAATTAAAATGACACAACTCTCCTTCTTGGTAAATGTTGTGTTTGTATACTACAGGCACCTGACCAGGAGGAGGAAGTTGACAAGACCCTCTACAAAAAGCTGGAAGTAGCCTCACAATCCCTTGAACTGGTTCTTATGGGAGACTTCAACTATCTGATATTTGTTGGATAAGCAGTACGGCCAGGCACACATGGTCCAGGCAGTTCCTGCAATGTGTTGATTATAACTTTCTGATGCATGTGATGGAGAACCCAATGAGGAGGGATGTGCTACTTGGCCTTGATTTTACTAACAATGTAGGGTTGGTCAGGGATGCAAAGGTTATAGGCAGCTTGGGATACAGTGATTATGGGATGGTGGAGTTCAAGGTCTTGTTTGGAAGAAAAAAAATAAGTAGTTTTTCTACACTGGACTTCAGGAGAGCCAATTTTGACCTCTTCAAAGACAGTGGATGCTAACAAAGCAAAGATTCTAAATGCCTTCTTTGCTTCAGTCTTGACTGCTAAGTCAAGCCCTCAGGAATCCCAGACCTTGGAGATAAGAGAGAGTCTGAGAAAAGGAAAGCTTCCTATTGATTGGGAAGGATTCAGTCAGAGATCATCTAGACAAAAATCAATGCACACAAACACACTCAATAAAATGCACCTACATGTACTGAGAGAACTGGCAAGGATGATCGCTAGACCACTCTATCATATTTGAAAAATCTTGGTAAATGAGTGATATGCCTGAAGACTGGAGGATAGCATTTGCTGCTTCAGTCTTCAAAAGAGCAAGAAAGAGGATCTGAGAAAATGCAGGCCAGTCAACCTCACCTTTGTCCCTGCAAAGGTGATGGAGTACCTTCTTCTGGATACCCTCTCCAAGCAATTAGAAGAGAAGGTTATCAGGAGTAGTCAACTTGGGTTCACCAAAAGGTCTCTCTGCAGAGAAGGTCCTGGGGATCCCGATGGACAACAGGTTGGCCATGAGCCAGAAGTGTGCCCCTGTGGCCAAGAAGTCACTGGTATCCTGAAGCATATCAGGAAGAGCATGACTAGCTGGCTGAGGGAGGTGATCTTCACATCTACTTTGCCCAGTGAGGCCATATTCAGACCTCTGCGTTCAGTTCTGAGCTCCTCAGTTGAAAAAGGACAGGAATCTTCTGGAAAGAGTCCAGCAGACGGCCACAAAGATGATTAAGGGCCTGGAGCATCTCCCATATGAGGAAAGGCTGAGTAACCTGGGTCTGTTCAGCTTGGAGAAAAGTAGACGGAGAGGGGATCTGACTAGTGTTTATAAATATCTAAAAGGTGGTTGAAAGGCAAACTCACTGGATGAGGCCAGGCTCTTCTCTGTGATAGGTAGCAATAGGACAAGGAGTAAAAAACTAAAACTTGAACATAGCAAGTTCCATACTAGCACACAGAAAAAGTTCTCTGTGGTAAGGGTGACAGAGCACTGGAACAGGTTGTCCGGAGAGGTTGTGGAGTCTCCTTCTGTGGAGATACTCAAGACCTGTCTGAATGCCTACCTGTGCAGGGAAATTCCAGGCATATATACAGACTTGTCCAGCCTGGAGAAAAGAAGGTTGTGGAGTGACCTCATTGCAGCCTTTCAGTATCTAAAGGGAGACCATAAACAGGAAGGGATTCAACTCTTTACAAGAGTAGATAATGGCAGAACAAGGGGAAATGGTTTTAAGTTGAAGGAGGGAAGATTTAGGTTGGATGCCAGGGGGATGCTCTTTACCAAGAGAGTGGTGAGGTGCTGGAACAGGCTGCCCTGAGAGGCTGTGGATGCCCCGTCCCTGGAGATGTTCAGTGCCAGTGGGGTGGGGCCCTGGGCAGCCTGGTCTAGTATTAAATGTGGAGAATGATGGCCCTGTCTGTGGTGGGGTGGTTGGAGATTCATGATTCTTGAGGTCCCTTCCAATCCTGGCCATCCTGTAATTCTGTGCAACTTATTATGGAGAATCTGCTTTAACATGAGTGTTGGACTAAATGATGTCCTGAGTTCCCTTCCAACCCCTGCAATTCTGTGATTCTGTGAAGTGCTCATGACAGCCTCTGCCTTAGCAAGAACTGTCAGTTTAGATATGGTTAAGGCTGTACATTTGTGGTCTTGGGGATTGATCCCTTTTTTATTTGATAGTTTCTGATTTTTACAGATAACTCATGATTGCAACTAAAAGGCTGGACAATTGAAAGCTTTCTACAGATGCAAGTTTTTTTCACATAACTTATGTCATTTTACACTTGGATAGATAAGAATGACATAGATTGGGAAAATATGGAGTAGTATTTGAATTTTCCCCTTTTTCCTCTTTCTTTGGAATCATACAATCATTAAGGTTGGAAAAGACACTAAGATCATCTAGTTGAACCATCAAACCATTACCATCATGCTTACTAAACCATGTCCCGAACTGTCTTTACTTGAAAGCCTCCAGAAATGGAGAACACCTCCCTAGCAGCCTGTTCCAATGCTTGACCACTGTTTCTGAGAATAAATTTTTCCTAATATCCAACCTGAGCCTCCCCTGGCACAACTTAAGGCTATTACCTCTCATCCTATTGCTATTACCTGGGGGAAGAGGCTGACCCTTTCCACAACCTCCTTTCAGGAAGTTGCAGAGATAACAATGTCTCCCTTGAGCCAGAGGAAACAATCCCAGCAACCTCAGATTCTCTCTACAAATCTTATGCTCTAGACCCTTTTCCAGCTTTTTTGTCCTTCTTTGGACACGTTTCAAGGCTTCAATGTCTTCCTTGTAGTGAGGTCCCAAAGCTGAACACACTACTTGAGGTGTGGCTTCACTAGAGTTCAGGGGGACAATCACCTCCCTCCTCCTGCTGGCAACACTATTTCTGATACAAGCCAAGAAGCCATTGGCCTTCTTCGCCACCTGGGCACACTGCTGGTTTCTGTTCAGCTGGCTATCAACTAATACCTGTAGATCCATTTCCTCCATGCAGCTTTCCAGCCATTCTACCCCAAGCCTGTAGCATTGTATGGGGTTGTGACTGAAGTGGAGTACATGGCACATTTGAAGATCTTCTACTGTATATATTTTTAATTGATTCTAAATAAAAATGAGTTGATTTATTTTTTATTTTAGTTTTTTTTTTCAGAACCTTGTTCTTACTAATCATTCCTGAATTTATGAACTCTGAAAACCTGCATTAAATGAAACTTTTGTTCTCATAAGCAGCTAAGTGATTCTATTATCAGTGCTACCATATATTGATTATTCTAAAAAAAAATATAAAATATTATCTATTAGTACCACAATGGAAATCAGCTTACAAAAGTGAAGACAAAGGATGCTATTAAATGAGAAGGAACTTGTTTTCTATTCCTATACATCCTATCTTATTCCTTTATTTTGCTCGCAGGCAGATTATAGCTTGGGGAATCTCTTTTTGCTTAAACAGAAAAGTCTTAGCCAACACCTCACTATTGACAGCCACAAAAACTGTGAAACATGACTTGATACATACCATAGTATTAACAGACACAATGCTGGCTGTAATCATTTGGAGCCTTCTCAACTGTGTTTGAACTACACAATGGACAAAGGACTCATTTGAAATGCAGATGCAGCATTTTTTGTAACACTGTGTCCATAGGCAAGGCTGGGCTGTGTAGTAATGCTTTTTTTATATTAGCATTTTATGTACCAATGTCTGCTTATGTCAGTCATCTCCTATGTCAAGACCAAGAGGTCAGATTTTGAGGCTGACATGGCTGGCAGCATGGAAACCACTTCATTCACATTGTGTTTATTCAAACAAACTTGCATTCATCAACGTGAAAAAGAGGAAAAATAAAGCAACTGGTGTCTTTTCATTCCTAGGCTTCCCAAGGAATTCTTCCAAGAATCTGAAAAGTTTACTTTCCACTGAGTCAAACCACAAAATGATCTTTGATTAATGACTAAAAAAGATAACAAAATAAAATCTTAATGAAGACTCATGCTCTGGACAGGATGGTGCTGGGTGATTTAGTAACACCTCAATGACCTCCTTCCTTCTACTGTGCTGCTTAATGATAATACATTTTATTTTAGTGGTCATTTGGAAGAACACAATTATCTTTCCTTCTCTTATTTTCTTTCCTTCCTTCCTACAATTCCTTTCTCTTGTTACATGAAATATTATAAAATCTGTGTAAATTCCATAGCTAATGATATACCAAATTGCCTCAAAGAATCTCCTGTAAGAGATGTTTTTCTTTCCTTATTCCTTCAGCTGCATGTTTTGAACGTAATTATTGAAGGTAATTATGCAGCTTATAAAACCACACTGCTGCAATTTTTTTTTATATATAATTTTTATGGTATCATAGGTCACCTTGCTATCTCAGCACAAGTTAATTCTGATAAAATAATACATTTCACATAATACAGTCAAACACAAAATAACTTGCTAATTTCTTATTTATATGAATCTCACCTGTTCTAATTCAGGTATAACTCACATGAAATATAATATTTTAACTGATTAAGGAGTTCACAACCTTAGAAACCAGCACAAAGTAATAATTGTGATAACTTCTGAGTTCTCAGATATGTCCTTCTATGCTAAGGAAGAGTTTAGATCACCAATGGGACTGATTATATACAGAATTCTTCTCAGACATCAAATTTGGCTGAGATTTCAAAACCAGAACACTCAAACTTGTGGAATACTCACTCCTACTGTGCTCTGTCAGGGTCAATGTCAAGTGTTTGGCCACTGTCTTCCTTGTAACACCACTGACAAAAATTGGAGAGATTAGTGGAATACACATAGCAGAAACCTATGTTTCTTATTGAAGCTAAGATGAATATAGCTATACAGACATATTGGTTGTAGCCATCTTTTATTGCCTTCACCTGTGCTTCCAGGGCTGACTCATTGCTCTCCTCATGTGGTCAATCAGAGGTTCAGGCTGTGATTTAGCAGTTCCCATAAATTAGAGAAATCCGATTATCTCTGTGATTTAATTGTCTAAAACATGCAAATATTTTTAATGTATGTATGTAGCCTTGAGAATTCCAAATAAATCGGACTACTGCTGTATTACCACTATTGTTTCACAATATATCTATTTCAGTGGTAACGTCAGTCTCTATCTATTAGTAAAAGACAAATAGAAAAAATAGCTGCAGAACAAATTCTCATGCAACAATGGGGAAAATAATCAAACCAAATAAGGAATTGTAATAATAAAATAAACAGTTTATACTACTAACAGTAATATTACTCTAGTATTAAGTCAAGAAGGAATCTTCACAATGGAGGAGAAAAAAAAAAAAAAGAGCATCTAAATCTCATCATAGTTAAGTTTATATTTCAAGGCTAAAATGAAACATTCTTGGTAGGGATCTCAGTCCAATTCAGTGAAACTATGACATAAGATCATAAACTTTTACTGTTTCTTGTGATTTTCAAGTAAAATGTGGGAATTTTTCTGAGTTTGAAAAAAAAAAAAAAAGAAAAGAAAGAAAAAATTATGCCTAGAAGCTGCCCCCAAACTTAATTATCTGAGTTTAATTTAAAGGTAGAAGTAAAATACCTAATTCATTGAAGGTGTTAGCAATAACAGTTCTCATTGGGGACTTCTTTTCAACTATATAGTTCTACTCTTTCTCTCTAGCTGTTTTATTCATGAGAATATAAGAACACAAATGTGCTTTCACATTCCTTGTCTGAGGGTTCCATGAAGTGATTCAAGTCACATGCTATAAAACAAAACATTAGAGGATCTACCACCGTTCTCTTTCTGTCTACTGAAACTAACATAGAGTAAGCTCATTTTAAAGGCTAAACCAAACACTGATATCGGGAGTCTGCAAATTAACTATAAACATCAACCAGCCTTCTAAAATATTATCGCCACTCAGCACTCAGTGCAATACGTGTTCCTCAGTCTCTAGTGATATACTGACACATGAAATACAAATAATTGCTTGTCAATAGCACACATTTTCTTACATCAGCCTGTGGCAAGAGAAAGACTGACTTCTACGTAATGAAAATAAAGCCAACAGATGGAGACTGGGAAAGCTGTCAAATCTCTACCTCCCTGCAGGAAGTTCATCTGCTGCCTGAAATCATCTTATGTTACTTATTTTAAGTTGCCAGGCCATCTGTTTGTTTGCTCCCTATTTTCTTCCAGGTGTCAGTATGCTAGTTTTACAGTAGCTCACAGCTGAATTATCATGAGGTGCAGAAGTTGATTTCCTATGCAAGAAAAGTAGTAAGAGTAAGTGGTAAGGTCTTGTGCCATTCCCTCCCCCAAACTCTTTATTGAACCCTTTTCAGTCACTCCAGGTCTCTACTGTACTGGAGAGTCCAAAACTAGACACACTACTCCAGGTGTGTGAACTCACTAGATCTGAGTAAATTAGAACAACCATCTTTCTCAACCTGCTGGTAATATTTTGCCTAATGGTACATTGAGCCTTCATAGCAGCTATGGCCCATTGCTGGCTTACATTCAATTTGATGCCTACCAGGCCACCCAGTTGTTGTTTTTTTCCACAGAGCTGCTTTCTATCCAGGTGGCCTCCAGGAGGTACTGGTGGCTGGGGTTGTACCTTTCCAGATGCAGAACTTTGTATTTCTCCATTTTGAGCTGTATACAATCCTGTATGCTGAGACCTTGATCTTTTTCTTGAATAATGGATATTGACAGAGAAGATGAGAGTTCATTTTGGAATGAAAACTGGGGCTAGGATTCAATTTTGGTACAATTAGAATGTTGCTTCTTGTATTTGTGTGGAGTATACAAACCAAAACGTTTTAAATTTCTTCCCTACTGTTTATCTCCAATAGTCTTCTTTAGCCATCAAAAATAACTAATAGTGACCTAACCTGCAATTCCAGCTGCTTTACTTTAAGTGACTTATTTAAAGTGTTGTGGTTTAACCTCAGTAGACATCTCAGCAATAGACTTTCCCATAGAGGGATGGGAGAGAGAATTGGAAAGATAAAAATGAGAAAACTCGAGATAAGTTATTTAGATAGAAATATGCATATATTCAAAACAAACTGAGAGATTAATTCCTTATTTCCTATTGACAGGCAGATATTCAGCCATTTTCAGGAAAGAAAGGTTCATTATGCATAATGCCTTAGGGGAATACCAACATCATCACTTTAAATACCCTTATCTTCCTTCTTTACCTCCGTGTTTTACTCCTAAACATGATGTGGTGTGGAATTCATATGAATTCATCCCAGAATATGCAAATATATGGTTGACATCGTTGCAAGACCTCCTTTAATTATTTTCCAAATGCCTTGGGAATCTGGAAAGGTCCAACAAACTGGAAACTGTCCCAGTTTTCAAGAAAAGTAAGAAAGAAGAGCCTGATAATTATAGGCCTGTCAGTCTCAATTCAGTTTCTAGTAAATTTATTGAGAAGATTATTCTGAGAATTATTTAAAAACACTTGAAAGACAATGCAACCATTAGTCACAGTCAACAAACATTCATGAGGGGAAAGTCCTGTTTAATTAACTTAATTTCCTTTTATGACAAGTTTATGCAGCTAGTTGATCAAGGGAAGACTGTTGATGTAATCTTTTTGGATTCCAGCAAAGCTTTCAGAACTATTTCTCATAGTATCCTTCTTCACTAAATGTCCATCATTACAGCAAGACAAAAGCATAATTCAATGGGTGAACAACTGGCTGATGGATCAAGTTCCAAGAGTTATAATTAATGAATTATATTGGGTTGGTGTTGGTTCCCAGGACTCCATTTTAGGGTCAGTTCTTTCTAAAGTTTTCATAAATGATTTGAATGACAGACTTGAAGTTATACTATGTAGGTTTCTGGATGACATAAATAGGAAGAAGCAGGAAGGATCCATTCACTTCCTTAAGTGTGGAGAGACCTTGCAGACTGATCATGGCAGATCTGAGTATTGAACAGTTGCCAACCACTGAACTTTACTATGAACAAGTGCTGGATTCTGAACCTTTAATGGGACAACCTTGGATATACTGACTTGAAGATAGTCAAGGGCAGCCCCACAGAAAGGAATTTGTTGGTTCTGGTTGATGGCAATTTGCATGTTAAATGACACCATGTCCTGGCAGCAAAAAGGGCCAACCATCTCTTGGGTTGCATCAAGCATAACATTGCAGGCTGATTAAGGGAAGGGATTGTCCTGGTTTGCTCTGTGTTGATTCAGCCTTACGATGAATACTGTGTGCAATTTTCCTGCAATGTAAGAAGAACATACAACTATTAGAGATCATCCAGAGGATGGATGGATTGCCTATGGAAATAACAGAATTGTTGAGGTTTGAAGGGACCTCTTGAGACACCTCAGTCTGAGCCACCTGCTTAAACAAGATCAACTTGAGCTGATTGATGGGGATGTAGTCAGTCAGGTTTCAGTATATGAAAAGGTGTCAACTCCACAACTTCTTGGGGCCATCCTTTCCATTCTTTGATCACTCTTTTAAGACAGTGGGTTTTGTTGTTGAGATGGATGTCAGCAACTATTACTTGGCTGAGTTACAACTCCATTTTATTAAGGAACCAACTTAAATGCCTTGCTACAAATGCATGTTTTATGAGAAATAAGCAGGAGGGAATGGGAATTTTTAGCCCAGTCTCAGGACTACAAAATCATAGACCTCAGTGAGATGTGATGGGATGGCTTGTGTGAACAGAGTGCAGACACAGGTAGGGAAGGGGAGGAGGCAAGGGAGCCGTCTTTTTTATGGGCCCGACAGGATGTAGCTTAGTCATCATGATGAAAGGGCCAGGTATCGCTGCCTAGGAGTTGGGCAAAAGACCAACATGGCAGAAATTGTAGCAGGACTATGTGATTGACAACTCAGCCAGCATGAAGAAGCAGATGGAAGAGTATACTCAATTAAGATAAGGAGAGAGAACAAATTTACAACTAATGGTAATAGAATGTAAGATAAAAGTCAGGCTGGATGGGGCTCTGAGCACCCGATCAAGCTCTAAGTGCCCCTGTTCTTTGCAGGGTAGTTGTACTAGATGACCTTTAAAGGTCCATTCCAACTCAAATGATTCTATGATTCTAAGATAATGAGGCATCTATAGAGGAAGATATATTAGTAGTGGCTGAAACCAGTTGGTTTGTACAGCCCAGAGAAGAGGAGACCAACAGGAGACCTTACAGTGGCCTACAGCTTCCTCACAACGGAGAGCAGAAGAGGCAAGTACTGATCTCTTCTCTTTGGTGACCTGAGGGAATGATGACATGGAGCTGCAGCAGGATTGGGTATTAGAAAAAGCTTCTTCACTGAGAGGGTAGTTGGGCACTAGAACTTTAGGAGGCCTTTACCAAAAAAGTGGCCATGGTACCAAGTTTGTTGGAGTTCAAGAAGTGTTTGGACAATGCTCACAGATATATGGTTTGTTTTTTGGGTGGTCCTGTGTTCAGTTATGAGTTGGATTATGTGATCCTTGTGAGTCCCTTCCAAGTCAGGACATTTTGTTATTCTATTATTCTAGAGCATCTAAACAACTTAAAGCTGTGGTATCATTTTCTGCAGAACTTTTTTTTTCCTCTCTAATGCATTTTGTTTTTGATGTATTTATTTGTTTTTCC
The DNA here is from genome assembly GCA_035772895.1 of Perdix hodgsoniae. Lineage (NCBI taxonomy): Eukaryota > Metazoa > Chordata > Aves > Galliformes > Phasianidae > Perdix > Perdix hodgsoniae. The sequence goes on along the minus strand of JAPSGF010000006.1, from coordinate 4,172,032 downwards.
ACAAGTATCTAAATTTTTACTGCTTCTTGCAGTTTCCCTAGTTCTGCACATGACTCATTTTAATAACTAAAGCCAAGTAAATTATACCTCTTTCCTCAGGTATAATCTCTGAGACCTACAGTGCATTGCTTAGTTTTAGGGGATTTTGGCTGAGTGTGAAAATCTCAGAAAAGCCTCTATCCTTTTCCTTTTCCTTTTCCTTTTCCTTTTCCTTTTCCTTTTCCTT
>JAPSGF010000006.1:4158143-4171796 GCA_035772895.1 Perdix hodgsoniae | reverse complement strand
TTTTCCTTTTCCTTTTCCTTTTCCTTTTCCTTTTCCTTTTCCTTTTCTTTTTCCTTTTCCCTTCCCCTTTCCTTCTTCTCCTTCTCCTTCTCCTTCTCCTTCTCCTTCTCCTTCTCCTTCTCCTTCTCCTTCCTTCTCCTTCTGTACCTGGTATTAAGTGAACAATACATTTTACGGCATTTTTCTGTGTGTGTGGAAAAGCAATCAAAAACTAAACAACCAAACAAAAAAAAAAAAACACACATTAATCTTCTATGCTGTACAATTTGTTATGGTAAAGTGGTTCCAATGACAAAACAGAGCAATAGGAGGTTTTTTTTGTTTGTTTGCTTGTCTGTTTGTTTGTTTGTTTGTTTTTTACCATTACACTGTCTATACTCTCTAGACCTTTCTAAAAATATTTTTGGAATTATTTTTAGAATTAATGATTACATTAAACAACCATCAGCATAACTCCTTTTGGATCTTCTAATGATTTTTTTTTTTGGGGGGGGGGGGGGGGGGGAGGAGGTTCACTTTTTGGTATACATGAAGCTATATAAAAATTGACTGATTTAGTTTAATTTTTATAGGCTAATGATTTTTAGCTTTGAAACCAGACAGCTGGAACTTCAAATTATAATGTTCTTCTTGAGAATTTAATAGACTACTGGAAGGATAATTTCTTATGAGATTATTTTTACAGACTTTCCACAAAGTAATACTCATACTGAAATATAGACAGATTAATTTAAAGTGAAGAAAAATTAGATGAGTTTAAAGAACATTTTGGAAGGTTAGGCCTCAGCTCACTCCTTGAGTAGGTTCTGAAGCATTTCATTTTCTAGTTTCCCATTTTGCGAAAGCGGAAAAGCAAAATTAACTTCCCTTCTTTGTGAGATAAAATGCAAAATCACCGTTATTTGTTCTTAAGTAAATATGAATTATTATCTTAATATATATTGAACATGGCTGTGTGAGGTTAACTTCTAGTATTCTGAGAATCTGCATAAGTAGAACACAAATATAGAACTGTAATCAGTAAGAACATTAGATTACATTTTTTGTGCAATATACTTTCTACTTTTAAAAGGAGATGCCAGGTCTGACAGATCATTGGGTTACCTGATTTACCAAAACTTGACATATATATTTCAAATACAAAGTAAAATGACATTTTAATTACTTTTATTATTAAGGTAAATTAATTTAATTAAGGTATGACTAGTGCCTACTGTTGAGAATAATTTACTACCAAAATGGGAAAGGTATATTAATGGAAAACTAGCAAATATAGTTTTATCTAACTCATTGGTTTCAAAGCATTCAGAGTGAGATCATAGCATGTTCATGTGTATATGTAACAACACAAAAAACAATTTTTCATGATTTTATTGTGTATAATGTTTGAACATCGAAATTCAAAATTGATGCCATTTGCAGAAGTTGGAAATGATCTGGAAAACAAAAAACATGGGACTGACAACTTTTTTTTTCTGGTACAATTTTTTGAAACAGGAAAGTATTATATATGTTCACATACATATTTAGATTATTTAAAAGAGAGCTGATAGATGCATTAGGTTAAAAATACTATCTATATATATCTATATCTATATATATATCTAACTATAGTATCCCTCACCTAGTATATCTTGTCCAAATTTCTTGTAGAGATTTCCTAGTGTATTTACAGCATTAGTAAGAAATGCCAAGTTATAGAAACAGTAATTTCTCCAGACTTCTAACTTTGTATTCTGTGTATTCTGCATCAACAGACTTCAACACAGACATCAACTCTTCATGCTGTTAGATGAAGCAGATGGAAAATAGGTTTTACATTTTAGTTTCCTTCCTTTTGTCAGTATGTGTCAAAAGTGTAATGTGGGCTAGACAAATAAGATGTATTTAAAATTTTTAAAACAAAATCTATCATTTAACTATTAAGACTCCTTTGGCTTTTACATAGTAGAGACAAAAAGTTAATTATTAAGGTTTCAAGTTGCCAAAATCTAAATGTAAGTCTTTTGTATTTCTCCCTTGATTTTTGAGATCTCAGTGTTAGTATGCACTCCAATTTAGATAGCCCCACTGTACTGACTTCAATAATGATACTAGTGACATAACAAGTACTGTAAAATAAATGTACTTCTTTCTGCCATGTGTCAAATGAAGTGAATTTCTATTTATTATTATTATTATTATTTATTTATTTATTTATTTATTTATTTTAAGTATTCATTTAAAATTGAAAAGGGCACAGACTGGTCAGGATGATAAAATTTTAATATATATTATCTTTCTTTTTAATATTATAAGCATTCTGTCATCAGATTACTATGACATTCAAATCAACAATAAAAAGTCTTGCACATTTTGCACAACTCTTTAAAGTATGTGTTAGTTAGACATTTGTACTGTCCTGATTCATATCACAAACTGTTTCAAGGATTTTTAGCTCTGGTATAACAGGTTCCCACTAGGCATTCCCACATATATCCCTCTAACTGCATAGACTTTACCTCTAAATTTTGTAAAAACAAACAAACAAACAAACAAACAAACAAACAGAAATAATTAATTTAACTGTGTTCATTGTTATTGTTGTTTTATTATTCCCTCTGAATACATTCCAAGGATTTTCTCTCACAGGAAAAGAGTGAAAATGTAACAGAATTTGGCCTGAAACCTGAGAGCATATGTGCTCTATAACACTGAATGATATGAAGTCAACATTTAGGAATGATAAGATATATGCTAAGATTCAGTACATTCATCAGTATTAGATTGCCATAAGCACTGAATCCAGAAATCTTGCACAATGTTAAGAAAACATTAAGTAATTAATTTGCCCTCAAACATTAATTTTACTGTCTTATTGAACAGTGACAGAATTTACCAAAATTTGAAATCCATTTTTTTCCCTTTTGTTCACGAGATTTATGCAAGTGTTAGAGAAGAAATATTCTTTCTCACAATAGCCCAGTACTTACAGCCTTCATCAGAATGTTACAGACCCATATTCCACCCCTTTATTTAAATTTGTCTACTTCTAAGGAAACATCAGGTCATAATGTGTTTCAGCATCCATCTCTCACTCTCTAATCTTAATACTGCTTTTCTCCACATCACTAAATTGTAGTTAATAAAATTATGGATTAAAGCAGATGATTCCATTCCTTGTTGAACATCCCAACTACTAGGATAGTCTTTCTTAAATGCTGTTATTATATTATATTATATTATATTATATTATATTATATTATATTATATTATATTATATTATATTTTATTTTATTTTATTTTATTTTATTTTATTTTATTTTATTTTATTTTATTTTATTTTATTGCAAAATAGAAACTGAAATATTTACACCAAATAATGTATGAAATATTATGTATGAAGTTAAGACAGCTCTGGTATTTAAGTGTTCAGTATGTTAACATTTGAAAATTCATAGACTGTTCTTTCTGAAATATCAAGTTAAGATTGCTATAAACTACTTTGTTTCCTGAAAGAAATGTGTCACTATTTTATTAGTTTAGACTGATACAGAAGACATGACCACAATGCTTCAAGCAATTTTAACTTAGTTAATTCTGTCCAGAGAAAGCTGAAGGTCAAAGCCCAACTATCTGAAAGTTGAAAACTCTGTTTTACATATGTTTAGCCAGCCACTTTAAGAGGAATTCTCCTGAAAGAAGAGAATAAATGAAAGAGAACAAAAGGAAGAGGGGAGAGGATTGCCCCATATTTATTTCTCCATGGACTGTCTTCCCCCAAACTTCTACTCAAAATCTACTCAAAGCTGGTTTGCTCTTCCAATTTATTTTGCATGAGACTACAAATTTTCTGACAAACACAAAATTATTTACAAAGATAAGACCTTTTTCAGTGTTGATATATTTCACTCTCAAATGTAAGCTACATTCAGCTCAGTGAAAGCAAAACGACAGCACTGTTGTTAAATTCAGCTGAAAACCATAGATAGTGTATTTCTGTCTGTCTGCCTAACAACAGTGAGAATCCAAGACAATTTTTCCTCTTTCTAGACATTAGTTAAACAAATGATGCTTTGCAGCTTATGTACATCTCGCTTTTGCTGAAAATTTAGCTTGAAGAGGAATTTGTCTCAAGATGGAAAATATCTCAAGATGTGACCAAAATCCAAGACCAAATTTGAAAGTGTGAACGTTTTCCTGCATCATCCAGAGCAGACTAATTCATAGTCCTGCAGTTATGACCCACGAAATTACACAGAGGAGAATGTGTACAGTTTGCACAAAAACTTTCACGAAGTTCAGGAACCTTGAGTTAGTTTACAAAAATTAAATATCTATCTATCTATCTATCTATCTATCTATCTATCTATCTATCTATCTATATACATATTTCATAATTATCCATGTCTAATTTATTCTTGTTATTATTTTACAGTTATTATGTCCTGTAATAACTACAAAACAATGCAAATCTAAAAATTAAATTCCATCCAGATTGGAAGGTGTATAATGGAACTACAACTGAAATGCATGCTTCTGTATGAAATCTATATTATAAACAATAATTTTGTTCATAAATTTGTCTTAATGACAAAAATCATAATGATTCACTGTCCTTGTCTAATAATCAAATATGAAACCTTTTGTGATTCGGGTAGTTAAATTTCAGCAGTTGGATCAGTCTGGAGTCTGATGATACATGAAGAGAAAGGCAAAGCAAGTTGTAGTTGTTTTTTTCTTTTTTCCCTCCCTTTGGGAAAAAATATTATTATTATTTTTTTGTTGTTCCAACACACTGCAACAAAAAACAAATTCAAGTTTATCAAATGCTTTGTTTTAAACTTTAAGATTAAATTGGAAACATATGGAAGAGATTAGGAAAATTATCTTCTTCTCCACTGACTCTTCTCCTCTAATCCCTTGTAATTTTCCTTAATGTCACAACAGTACATACATGGATGAGAGCACTCCAGCTGTATTTCACAGTTTAACTAGCTTTCAAGATCTTTGAACTCTGAGGTACAGAATTACACACTTCTATTGTATTATACATTCTGTTTCCCTGAAGGAGGCGGGGAGTAGGGGGGAGAGGTGGGAAACAAACAAAGAAAAAAAAAAAAAAAAAAGCAAAAACAAACAAACAACAAAAAAAAAATGATAGAAATAAAACTATAGTACAAGGGAAAATGAAAAATACTTACTTTTACATATGTAATTCCAGAATTGTATTATTATTATTTTAATTCACGTTTGTTAAGATCTATTTGTTAGATTTTACTGGCTTGTAAAACAATCCTATCTCAGCATTCCTCATGTATCACTATAGACTTCCTCAAAATAGAATGTGTCCCATGACAGTTCCTAAAGTTAATGAAGATGATGATAACAGTGTTTCACCCCATTACTGGTACAAGCAGTGAGACTCATTACCACTGCTGAGACTGCCTACATAAGCATCCAACCAGAGAACAGCTGGGTAAACAGTATCTGGATTAGGGTATCTAGACGCTTCCAGACTTGTATAAGGGAATATAAATTGTAAGAGGGAAACTATGTTTCTGCCAAAGATACTTCTCTATTTTTCCCCTTCTTGAATAACATTTTTAAAATGCCACAGTGGAAGAATGCATACTTTTTATTCTACTAGGCTTTCATCTCCCAGGTTAATTGCCTTAAGCACAGATTCAGAAAAAGACTACACAAGAATAATTCTTTTACAAGGATCTAAGTTGTGTGTAACATTACTAAATCAGGTTTTGTGTAGTGTTTTCTTTGTATTATTGGTTCAAGTATAGCAAGAAATTAATGAATACTTACGTAAGAAGAATATTTAACTTTCATTCATTTTGAAATTAAACAAAATCTTTGGGGGGAAACAAAAACAAAAACAGAAAACTAACACTTGGAAAGTTTAAAATGTAAGTACTGGTACATATATATAAATTTGTTTTAAAAAATTAAATTAAAATATATATATTTTTAAAAAGTTAAATAATAAAATAAATAATAATAATAATAAAATTAAAGTTAGATTTTTTAAAAATTCTACTTTCTATAAATGAAGAAAATTCAATGATCCGGTATTGTATGTAATGTGGAAAATATAAAGAGCTAGACAGATGCCTTTCAGTGATACAAAGATGTGATTTGATCTATGTAATGACTTTCAAGCATAAGGAAATTCTCATTTGTTAGATTCCCTCAAGAATATTTGTCACTATCACTCATTTATGTATCTTGGGTATGGCAACTCTGTATGTATGAACTGTTCTTAGAGAAAAAGTGAAACATGAGAAAGAAACAGTGGAGGAAATTCATGGATGTGATGTTTAAATGTTGATGGAGCTGAAAGAGGAAACACAAAGTAGTAGTAATGAAGCTGAAAAAGTTTATAGGAAATTGGAAAGCAAGGCATTGCATTTGTACAATAAATGAAGCCACTTTGTCTATCAAACTACTGAGGAAGAATCATTTTTGCATAAATTGAAAGTTCATGTGGTAGTTCTTCATTAAATTAATTCTATCAGAAATTGAGCCAAACAGCGGTTAGTCAATACAGTATGTAAAGTAACTAAGATAACAGACACAACTGAGTGTAAATCTGTTTTAAGGTGATTCTTACATCCCCATTAGTATTTTATCACCTAGGAACTCAGACAGATGCTATCCATTTCCATTTTCTTTCCAGTCTTGTATTTCCTTGACAGAAGTTGTTTATTGTTCAGGTTTTATATCAGTCTGATGTGTTCACCACTTCTCTAAAGTACAAACAGAATTCAGAAAACTTAATTTACCAGGAATTGGTGAACCTATTGCAATGTTAAAGCTATAATCGTACAATGGCCAGCAAGTTTACATCTTTTTCAAATTTAAATAGTTTCTTATCAGTAGAAAAGAAATATTTTTATGTATATTTTTTGTAAAAATTACAATAATGGCATTAAATCAAGCAGTGACAGTTCAGAATTTCATCAATATAGAAGAAAGGTGGGTGAAATCAGTGTTGAAGGAACATGGACAAAGACTTTCTCAATACATTATTTTACTGAGTTCTCCAAACTTACAGAGTAAAATAAAAGGGATGGCTTAATTCTTAAAGCACTTTGTGAGGACAGGATGTTCATATTCCACAAAGATAGGAGATTTTACAAATCCAGATCTCTTAAATAGCTTTGGAAAAATTAGAAGTTTATAAAATGTGCTGACTTTTTTCATTTCTTGAGACTTGAACGATGTCTGAATGTGCAATTACACCCTAAAAATGTGAATTGCATCAGGAACAGGCTACCAAGGAACAGATATACACTGAAATAATATGCTTTGTATGTGTGTGTGCATATCAGCATACATTTTTCATTTTCACTGCAAGCATTCCTACAACTCAAAACAAAGAAAAATACATGCAAATACCTATATCTAACTATACCTATAACTAACGAAAATTGATCACTTTATACCACTGTATTTCTAATGTTTAATTTTTTACTCTCTAATTGGAAGGTAGCAGGACTTCAGTGTCATACATCCTCCTGGCAGTAGCTGAAATTCTGTTAAGCATCAGACTCAGTTTTCTCATTTCTTTAACCTGAACTAAGTATGACCTTAACCACCATTTCTGCCTTCCCATTCAAAAATAAAAAATATTGATTATTTATATCATCTAGTCATTTATGACTAAGGTAAAGCTTCATAAATGATTTTACATGTTTTTAAGAGCTATAAAGAACTGAAAAAATATTTACTTTTTTAACAACTCCCGGGGAAAAAAATAGAGATTGAGAGAGAGGGAGATTTGTTTTAGGAGGAACGGAGTCACTGAATCAATGTACAGTTCATGAGAGGCATGAAGCTTTATAGATTACTGGGAATATCCAGCAAACCCAACATATTTAGATAGATCTCAATCCCAAGAGAAGGATCAGCTGAAATGCTCCTAACATTATCCAAACTGAGTCCCAAATATGCAATTATGACACCAGGAGGATTTCAGAAGTAGCATAATAGAGCTTTATGGATATAGTGCAGTGATTTCCACAAAAGGTTCACTAATCAAGGGACAAAGTTCCTTTAAAGATCTAGAACAGATGGGTTTAATAGCATGCCTGGAATTAAATAAAAGAATATTGCTCACGGTTGAAATTACAGAGAGATAAAATAAAAGATAAAAAAATGGGGAATTTTACATTTACTACAAGAGGCATGAAGAAGGATGAAAAAATCACGTTCTTAGATTTTCAAGATATTTCATAACTGTTGAGTTTTTATTTTTAATTGTTGTACATATTGAGATATTCACAGACAAGTAATTTTGAAGAGATTTGTCTTTTCAAGATTTTATAATTTTCTTAACATTATTTCATGCCATTCCTGCATATTTTCATGGTGACATTTCTAAAATCTTTGTAGCTCAATGTTAAATACACTATGAACAAAATCATACATCAAAGTAAGTCTAGCCCAGTCATGTTTCCATTAAAGACAGCAAGAACAGTAAAAGTATGAAGTGTTCCAAGCAGGTATATACTGGATGAAAGAAAACTCTCTCATGTATTTTTCACTACAGCTCACTGTATAAATCACATACTACCACAAGTCAGAAATGGATGATGTGAACACGGAATAACTTATTTTGAAATTTCACAGAGAATAAAGAAAATGTTATAGTGTGCAAAAATGTGAGGGTTCTTTTCATGGTTTTATGTGTTTGTTTTTTTATTTTGTTTTGTTTTTAATAGGTATACATAGGAGAAATCTGTAACATTAAATAAATCTCAAACTTATACTTCCACTTATGTGTCACCACAGTTAACACACCTGCAGGTAATATAAAATCAAATAATTCAGGGTAACTCTGGTTAAGCTAACTCTCTGGCTAAGCTATTCTGTTAAGCTAATACATTATTTTGTTTTCTTGTTAGTAGAGTACTTTAGAAAATTCCGAAGTCAGATATGTCTTAAACAGTATCTGTCTTCTTGTGACATATTCAAGAGAATAGTTACCGTAGGTACATACAGTACAATACAGTAAGTAAATATTGAATAATGATAATGAGGGTATATTGTCTTAACCTGTTGTTACATGGGCATTGTCTCATCTAAGTGAACTGTATTTTTCATGTTCTTTTATATGCAGATGTCAGGACAAATGCAAATTATCTTGGTGATCTATCAAATAATTTGCTGAGGTCACAGTGGACAAATACTTTGCTCTTTGTATTCCTTCTTCAAAAAACATGAAGAAACAAATAACCATTATATCTGTTTGTTGTTGTTGTTTGTTTGTTGCAAGCAAAACCCACTTTAAGTAATGAGATATTCTTCATCTCTTATCGTGTTACCTTTGAAATTTTATATCTAATTTAAAACTTCCATATTATTATCCTACACATTTAATCAAATGCACTTAAAATAACAAAATAACCCCCATTTAATTTTTCTTTGCCACACAAAAACTGGAAATAGCCTGTAGACAGTGCATTTTTGTTATCTCTTATGGGCTATAAATTATTTACACAGTAATATATTGACAACTTCATGTAACTGAGCAAGCTTTCTTACCGGATTCTAACTCCTTTTCTAAGACACCTTGGAGTATACTTTCAAGGTGTTATGCAAGAGTTTTAGCCATATAACTCCAATAAAGATCTGTGATGACCTCATAAGAACTCTGTGAACACCCATGCAAAGTTTTTAAAATAAATCCTTTATGTGATCAGTTACTGCAAAAGCTTCATAGCTGAGATAGCATTTTCAAAGAAGTAAGATTCTGACTTGGTTTCATTTAAACTTTAGGGTCTGACCTGGGGTTTTATTTAACCAAGTTTACTGCAAAATTGATCTGTAAAAATATTGCTCTAAAATAGTTGGAGTGTTGAATGATAACTTCTAGATTGCCTTTATTAATTCCTTCAACAAGGCACATTCTTGTTTGCAACACTTCTCAAGATACAATAACAGCTTATGATATCATCAATGCCAAACTTCAGTTCTCCATATGCCATTTTCTTTTAGGTGACATTTTCAAAAAGAAAAGCCTAAAAGGCCATTCTGAGATACTAAACACCGCTCCTTCTTTACAGGTCAAAAATCAGAACAATTTTTTTTTTCAGATTAAAACTACAATATTGCATCCTATCTATGAGGCTCATTTTCTGATCTGTATATATCTTTTTAACAAAGAAAGATACTGAGTTTGCTTTTAAATGAAGTTTCTCGGTATTTTCTACTAGATAAAATTCACGATATCTTTAACTATATGATAATTTTAATGCTGTGAAATCTCTTTTATTTAAATCTTTGTTTATAATCTAATTTACCTCTATGTTTTTCATGCAGAATCAACCTGCTACTCCACATAGACTGTCACAAGTCCATGGGGTCAGATGGGATCCACCTGATGGTACAGAGGGCACCGGCAGAATTGATTGTGAAGACTCTTTCTATCATTTATTAGCCATCCTGGAGTCTGCCAAGAAGCAGTAAATTGCCTGTTGGAGACTAATGATACCAATAGCTACCTGAGTAATGTACGTGGAATATTAAACACAAATGTCAGGTGAAAATGAAACCCATTTTGCTCTGTAATTGTTCCCAAAGGGTTTATCAGTATGGATGAGTTCTCTGTTTGTCAGGGAGACAGAAATGAAGAAGTGAGGTTAAGAATGGATGGGCAGGGAACCATGGCTTCTCTTACATCATGTTTGAATTTGACGTTTTTTCTCCTCCCTTTTTATTGTATTGTACTGTATTTCATTGTATTTTAAACTCAGGTTACGATATGCAAATTTGTTATGTGCAAAGTATTTCTGCATTTTTATTCACAAAGTTAGAAAACAAGTAAGTAGACCTGTCTGCTCAAATGCACCTAATATTTTCTTGTGAAACAGCTTTTTTGATAATTTTTTAATAAATACTGTCATTAAATTCTCAGAAAATTTAGAACAAATTTGCTTTACACTTAAAAGAACTTATTTGATTTGTGTTCTAATGAGATGAGGAAAATGGTAAGTAGAAATAAAATGTTCCATCTAATGAGAACTGTTGTCCCGGTCATTGGCATATAAGTCTTACAAACCTCAATATTGAGAACATTTTCTTCCCCTACATTTTTAAACGTATTTTTAATGTTAGACAATATCCTTACTTGAGTCAGAAATAGTAATTTTAGCCTTTTAAATCAGCTAAACTTCTTTATACCAACATACATTTATTAGAACAAACATTATTTAGGGGTAACTTTCCACCCACAGTAAGCAGAAAAGCAGAAAATGTGGTATTGTAACAACATGTAGGGGTATGTTTACTGATCTGTGAAATATAAAATTATATCCAGGGGAAGAAATCTTGCTTAGATTACAAACAGCCAAGCATCTGAAAGACGGATCTACAGACCTTCTTGTAGCAAATAAAGTGAGTAATCTCAGAAGAATAAAAAGCTTGTGTATCTATACATCAGGGTTTATATAATAGATTTCAGTTAATTTGTAGGTCACACTAGCAATGTGACATTATACTAGGATGGATCTCAGGGGACAATATAAGCCATTAAGAAGGTTACTGCCTCAGCATTTTCTGCTTTAGATTAAGTATTCTTAGGTGATACCTAAGAAAGTGATTGTACAGAGTAACTTCCAGCAGAGATTATTGATGCTGAAATGTATGGTTAATAAGAGATGCTAAAACTGCAATTAGAGTTTTCTGTATCCTGTAAAGAGATTTCTTTTTCTGAATAAAGACAAAGAAGCATGACCTTCAAAATGAATTGAATGTTTTCTAATGTTGAAAAATAAATGAAACTGTGACATTTTATCCTAAACTCATATGAAATCACAGTTATAAGAAATTCAATCCTTCACCAACTTTGTGACGAGCTACATACATCTCAGTCCTAAAATGTAAAAAGTAACTGTTTCTCTTTTGACACACAGGATTGTTTTCAATGTCTTTGACGCCAGTGGAGAAAAATAATGCAACACATACAATGTATGGAAAAGGATGCAGGAAAGGATATTAAAATCAAGCTAAATTACCTTGGTTCAGAAGGTAAAATGTTGTTGGGAAAGAATTTGATTGCCCCTTACCACAAGTTACTCAGTTTGGGAGAATTATATAATTTCTGGACATGGTAATTCAGTCTCAGGCTATAGTAAAGTGTGCTTGAAAAATGTCTGTTAGTCTGAGCCATTTTCTTCCATTCAGCCACAGTAGAAATCAGCTCTGCCTTATTATATTAAAAAAAAAAATTAGGTGGTGAAGGAGGGAGTCTTTTAAAATGACTCTTTCAGGCTTCTTTCTGGAAAATGATTTTAGTTATTTATGAAACTTGAATATATCAAGGTGTTCATTGACAACTAACAGTTTTCTTGTGTCTGCACAAAGAGTTACAGCACAGTTATGCTGTTGGGGTTGATGGAAGTTCAGTCAAATACACGTTTGAAAGCAGAGGGGAGTGTTCCAAATATTAAATGTGAAAAACAGCAGAACATACAGAGTTTAGCCCAGAGTATAAGAAATTGAATCATTTCCCTCCTGTCCCCACTTGCTTGAGAATGTACAGATGTAAACTACATCAAAACTGGGGGGGGGAAGGGGAGGGGGGGAAAGGAAAGAGGGGAGGCTGGAATTAATGAACATCCATAATATTTCTAGATAAACGGACACCCACATTTTATGTTTTCATTTTTAAAGAGAAGAATGTGGAACTTTTTAAGAAGTGCTGAGAGAACACCTGGTAAGAAAAGGTGTTTAAAAAAGTCAGTAATAAAGAAATATTTTGAGTTGAGCAAGGCATGCAAATCTTCAGTGAAATAAAATCAAGGAAATGGAAAGTTTGAAGTAAAAGGGAACAAATTAGGCCACTATCAGCAACACTAGTAAAACACTAAATCAGATGAAACAGTTATGAAGCTAGAAAATCTCAGTGGTAATTGGTCATCTGAAAAGGTTAGGATTATGCTGGGAAGGGGAATAAAGTGAGGATTTTAAATGAAAGATTTTTGGAAAGAAGAGGGTTGCAGATACCACTGGAAGAAAATTCCTTTCCAAACAAAATCCACATTTTCATGCAAAATCACTATTCTTCATGGCAATAATATCTCCATGCTCTCTAATGGAAATCTATACTAGTTCTGTTGAATACTTGAGCTGGTTTGTGGGGATACAAGTCTATCACAGACCATTTCCCTGTGTGCACTGCTTCCAGTGATGATTCTTTTTCACTATAAATGTCTGAGAATTATTACTGCTGGCACTTCAGGCTTGTAGAAGATTCTTCTACATACTTACGTCTCTTAATCCTTAATTAACTCTTCTCTTCAGCAAATGAATGAATAAATAAATTATATCTCTGTTTTTCCCCCTCATCCAGAAAAGCCAAAAACACTTCAAAGCTGATTAAGAAGGTATTTTATGACAGTCACTTTTCTGGTCTTGCTTATAGCATGGAGTGCTGAAGGCAGAAGGTAAGCTATGTAAAACCTATTAAAGACACATAAAAGACAGATTTAAGTTAAGTGTATGACTTCTGCAAGATAGTTGAGCCTTGCTTAATCTATTTTCAGAATCACAGCTCTAAGCCAAAATTAGCTGCATATTATTGACAAAACTTTACTCGTGCTGCTTGTCTACAGAAAGAACTTGGATCACATAGGGTGCAATCTGTCCCATGCAACC
>JAPSGF010000006.1:4133937-4158043 GCA_035772895.1 Perdix hodgsoniae | reverse complement strand
CCCCCCCCCCCCCCCCCCATTTCTTTTTTAAAGAAATTATAATGCACTCAGGAAAAGTTAAAAGTAAATATTAAATTTGTTTTCTCTATTAGAATACACCATAAATTTTGCAGCTCCTTATTTTTCTTCTACTTCCTTCAGTGGTTATCACTGCCATCTTGGAAAAATTATCTATTTTTTATTACTCAAAAATTTCAGTGTCTTCTCAGTTGATAGGAATTTTTCCAGAGATTAGATGCTTTTCTGCCATGAAGTCTGCCTTATTCACTACTTTTGGATCTCTTTTACACTGAGGTTTTTTTGTGGATTCTCCTTTTTACTGTAAAATTAATTATTCCTTCACTCACTTTGATCCCTATGCAAATTGGCATCATATTTCTCTCTTCAGTATCTTCAGTTGTATTTCTTTGTTTCTGTCATGGTTTTATGATTTTTGGTCATCAGTATTCCACACCATAACATCATGTGGTGCATTGGGGGTGGGGTTTGATGTCTGCCGAGTGTTCGTCCGTCAGAGAGGAGCTGCATTTCCCCAGGAGACTTTGCGGTCAGCAAGGGGATATAACTCCAAGCAAGGTCACCTGATCCCTCTTCTTCGCCTGCTCTTCGCTATCTGCGCTTCACCGCCTGCGCTTCGCCATCTGCACTTCGCCGTCTGTACTTCAGTCACTCAACTGGACTGCACTTCTCACCCCAGCATTGTGGTGAGGCCTATACAATTCAAACAGACTCTCTCTCTCTCTCTCTCTCTCTCATTCTATTTTACTAATACTATATTTAGTAAAATCATTTGTTCCACCTCAGATCAGTGCTGTTGTTTTCAAGTATTTTGGGGTCCCCTGCTTCCCCTTTCCCAGAGGCACGGATCCGCAGATCCCTCCGCCCTGCTGGTCACGGAACTGGGCCGGACCAGCCCATAAACCGTTGACAGTTTCCCACAATATCACTCTCACTATTAATTGAGGATGTATCTTTCAGTGATATCTTCCTACTGAAGACTGAATCTTGCAAATATTTTGCTTCTAGCACACTAGAATTTGCACAGAATTGCTCACTTGTACACATTCTTGACAAGACGGAGGAAGGAAGTCTTTAGTAGTGATTTAAATGCTATAAGGGCTTAGTGATTAGTTTTAACATAGGATAAAAAAAAAAAAAAAAAATCATTAAATAGGAGTGAGGTTGTGTTGCCCAGAACCCCATCCAACCTGGCCTTGAAATTCTCCTGGGATGTGGCATCCACTGTTTCTCTACATGGTATATTTCAATGACTCGCCACCTTCTAAGTAAAGAATCTCCACCTCGCATCTAATCAAAATCTCACTTCTTTCAGTTTAAAACTCTTCTCTGTAGTCACTATCAGACCCTTTAAATGCGGAAATGCTACAATGAGGTTATCCCAAAACATTTCCTATTCTGTTTAAACAACTTCAGCTCCAGTAGGAGAGGTGCTTCAGATTATGACTAGGTGCAATCAAGAACACTCTTTCAGTGTTGAAAGGCACCATTTTATTACAAGAGTAAATGTCAGTCTTTATGAGGACAATATTTTATGTCATGTATTATAAAAATCTGATTTTGGCCTTTCCAGCTCCAAATCTCAACTACATAAATTCTATCTTACAATTACTGTTGAAGTAAAAACAAACCAGTGGTATATATTAATCTTCATTTCTCCATGTGCTCCATGTGTTATGCGTAATTATATCAAAAAGTAATAAAACTTACAGTAATAATGCAATAATATCTATGAACGAATATAATCTGCAAAATGGTTTTGCATTTTGGTCGTCATAGAATTGAATTTTAAATCTGAAATTAAGATTTTATACTAAAGCATAGTTAGTAATTTTACAGTTATTAATTTTTGCTATATTTTTTTCTGATGACCACTCAGTTACTTATTTGTAGTAGCCAATGGTTGTTGAAGGTAATTTATAACATTTGTAATTATAAATTGTACTGAAATTGAATTTTATTAGTCTGTCACTAGAACTGTTATTCTAGACTGAAATAAACACTGTCTAAATTAAAATGAAAACTGCATTTTATCTGTTTCATTTTCTTATATTCAAGTTACTTTCCTGTACATTCAGATCTTCCATGACAGCAGCTCTATTTTTGCTTCTGCCACAAGCATTTCACTTCTTTATGTGCCACTAACATATCTATTGTTTGTCAGCAGCATAAAATAGGTTCAAGACATTTCTTCAGTAACTTGAGATAGTACAAATATTTTGAATACCAAAAAGCAAACTCAGATGCCTATTGGATATAAAACTCTGTGCTGTGTTTATATATATATACAAAGCTGGTGTGTTTTAAAAGGTTCATTTCATTTCATTTTGCAGTTCTACATCAGAATATTTTTAGTCCTGAAACTGTTACCATTTAATTTTGTTATTATTTTAGAACTTATGTTGCAATGTCAAAGTGCCCAGAGGAGGCCAACTCAAGCTGGTGAAAGAATTGGAAGACATGTCCTATGAGGATAGGCTGAAGACACTTGGTTTGTCCAGTCTGGAGAAGAACAGGCTGAGAGGCACCCTCATTGCTCTCTAAAACTTCCTTAGAAGAGGAAATGGAGAGGTAAGTACTGTTTTTTCTTCTTAAGAACTGAGGACAAGACACTCAGGAATGGCACAAAGCTTCACTTGCATTGTACCATGAGTATGGTCAAACACTGGAACAGACTTCCTAGAGTGTTGTTAGATTTCCTATGCCTACCAGTGTTCAACAATGTTTTGGAATGGACCTTTAAAAATCATCCAATTCCAATCTCCTTGCCATGGATCAGGTCAAATTGTCTAGAAAAGATTATGATGGAGACAAGAAAGACAGAAAAAAATATAATGATATTTACCTATTTACTGCAGCAAGCACATTCACTACCTCATCATCATCATGCAGGGAGACTAATCAAGACCTGAGTTTTATCATAGTATCAGTTGAGTTGGAAGGGAAAAATTTGGAGACTACTTCCTAAGGGAGTAGAGTTAAGTAAATGGGAATTAATTACAAGATTTTGTATCAAAAACATGCAAAGGAGACATGCTCTGTAAGTCAAAATAACTCTGACGTGATAGTAAAGTGGTAGTGAATATTGTGGCACTTAATAAGTGTAGAAAATCTTGGCACGGTTCTATTCATCACTGAACTATATCACAGAATATGGAATAAACTGTTTCATGTGAAAATATGTTCTAGCAAAATTGTAGTTTGACTACTGACATATTACCAAAATCTATCAAGATTAAGCATGTATGTAATTCTAATTAATATTTTACACAATTTTAAAACACGTAAAAATAGGTTTCTTTCTGTACTGAATGTTTTAACTCTCCTTCTTCACAAAGTAAGATAGAAAGTAGTTATTTGTGTCAAATATGTTTCTGTGTTTGGTTTTAGGTAACATTTATACTTTTAGTATTCTAGTAGACTAAAATAGGACTAAAAGCATTTTATATGTTAACATATGACAGCTGCTCTGAAAGTAATGCTTCTTATTTTATTATGTTGGCCCGTGATGTCAGAGGCAGATGTTGGTGGTGTGGCAGTAGAAGTTAAATCTTCCCACCAATGTTCCATTACATTTTGTTGCTGTGTGTAAGATGGCAGCAGAGTGGCAGTCTGACAAATTGATAGTTGACATAGAAATGCAAATTAAGCAAAAGTTTGTAACTGAGTTCTTTCATGTGGAAAAATTTGCACCTGTAGACATACACTGCTTGCTGAATGTTTGTGGAGATCAAAGAGCATCTGTTAGCACCATGAGGTGGTGGGTAGTTTATTTCAGCAATGGTGTGGTCATAGCAGCTGTGAAACTGCAGGTCACCTCTGCTACCGCATACTGTTAGGAGTATGGCATGCAGCAACTTGTTCATCAGTGGTGAAAATGCATAGTTACTGGTGGTAACCATACTGAAAAATAGGGTTTTTCAGCTGAGGATGTGCTCTGTCAAGTACTGGTATTGGCCTTTTGTAACTGTTGTCGTTTCCATTGGGGAAGAAGAAAAAAAAAAAAAAAAAAAAAAAGGAGATGTTACTGTCAAAGCAGACTATCATTTCCAAAATTAGTTATATATATATATACCTGTGAAGGATAATAGACCTAGCTTTGAAGCTAAACTCACAGTATATATTTTAATAGTACAGTAGGAGAAATGCATGCTATGCTGTTCTATAATCAGAAATGTAATTTAAAAGGGATTAAGACTGGTGTGATATCCACCCAATGAAGGAAAGCAAAGAAAAACAAGGCAAGGGAAAGCTTTTGAATATTAACTTAAAACCCATACAGCAAATTTCCACTAGTAGAGAGGGTCTCAGCATATTCACACAGAACTTCTTTCACCATCAAGCAATAAAACACTATATGCAAGACATAAATCTTTAGTAGGGGCAGACTTCTACTTACATGGCAAGGAGTTATTATAAATCCAGTTTCAACTTTAATTAAAGAACTATTTCAACAACTTTGAAAAAATTAGTACTGGAACATAAAGTTCAGTTTTCACCTAACACATATTATAAAGCACTGTCACTTATTTGAGGAAAATATGTTTAAATTTTAAAGTGTATTTTTTTTTTAATCCTTGATAGTATACAAGAATTAGAGTTTTTCAAATGACTCAAAATGTGCGATTTCATCTTATTTGTCTTCAGAGAATACATAGAATATTAAATGTGGAATACACTTCAAGAGTTTCATCCCTCCCTGCTTCAAAGTCGGATTATCAATACCTAAACCTTTTGGACAAGTAGTAGGGTTTGTGTAAATGCTATAAAATAATAATCTATTTACTCTATCAGATAGTACTTCTATCCATTAGAAGTACTTAGGTAATGGTTAAGAACTTTTAACAACTCCAAAAATGTAGTATTTTTTCATCCATAGTGAATTCTTAGCTACAGAGAATAAGATTACTCATGAAGTCTGAATATATACCTAAAGACAGTGTAACAACAAATAAGATGAATGAGTTCAGGCTTCATCTGAAGATATAAAGTTTGTTATGTTTAACAAATTTAAATTATCTAAATCTCACATCTGAAAATATGATCCTTTTCAAGTAGTGTGTCATGTGATTTACTCTTGCTCCAGCAAAAACTGTACCCAGTTTTCTGTTTGGAAGAAAGGAAACACTTTTTTTTTTTTTTCTTTTCTTTTTTTTCCCCTTACACTTTATTACTATGGACAGCTGTTTTCAGACTATCCAGATCCCTGAAGTGGTAGATGGTGAGGCAGAGCATGTTGGTGCTCCTGTAATCTATAATGGGAATCTGTATGAGATCTACATTCTTTGAACATTCAGAAGCCTATGGGGCTGGAGAGGTTTCATCTAGGAGTACTGACGTGCTCAGAAAGACACTTTAAATAATATACCTGTCTTTGCAGAAGTTCCAGCTGACTGACATGCTGTGATATTAAAATGTAGGCTTTGAATGATATGCTTAAGTTTTTAGGAATAAACACAAATAATAACTATAATTGACTGAGCCTCCGTACTGACACTACTTTTATCAGAAAAAGTAAATCTATATTTCATACAACTATTCTATTGTGGTTTGGGCTGAGATCTTCTTAAGCAATTGTAAATGTATATCTTGGAACTGGTTCTTGGCATGTAGATTACTTATTTCACAAAATTAAAATTTCCAGCTGGGAAACTGGGTAGTTTCAAATGTACATTGCCATCTTAATGACTATTACCCAGATTCAACTTACACTCTCTGGAGAAGTAAAAACTTCATTAAAGATTTGGTTAAACTGGTGGGTAGGGACAAACACTGGAAGGTCATATAAACCTGTGAAATCAGTAAATTTAATCAAAACAGAAGCCAAGTTTAGATGAACATGAGATTAGTAGTAACTGTGCATATTTTACTTTTTAGGAAGTAAAACCATATTTTTAGTAAAATTGATGTTAAAATTTACTTTAGTTTTAATTATTGCCTGGATACTGCAGTCAGACTATACAGATATACTTAAATACACATATAGTTGTGGAATTCCAGAATGGAACCTAAGATTTTGAAAGTAGCTCTGATATCACCTTTTTCTCTGTGACTTTTGGCAATCACTTATTCTTCCAAAGGCATGCAGAAAGATTTCTCTTTATCTGTGCCATGAAATCTGAGGGGATTTATCTTCTAGAATTTACTAGCACTTAAAGTAACATACAAGTTGGTTTATAAATGCCTTCAAAAATATCGTCCTTTAAAGAAATTGTTCTGACATTCTCCATTTTTAGCAATATTTATATTTTTATGTTTTATACATGGGTACTTAGGAGGCTGTAAAAGTTACTTCAATAAGATTGAATAGTTATCTGCAAATATTTATTATTTCTTTTGTAGTTTTTCTACCTTTTATAGTATAGTTTTCAAACCATACAATGGGAATGGCACGCATTTTAACTACATAAAATGCGCGCCTGTCCAAATACATTTAAGAATGCTCTATTTGAATAGTTCAAATCTGTTAATTTTTTTCTTCCTTTTCCAACATCAGTTTTACCAATACAAAAAGATTTATTCACCAAAAGAATTGCTGATGGTATAAAGTATAACTTCCTAAAAAGTTTGCAATTGGGTATTTTGTTTCAGCATCTGTTAAACATAAGTGCAGAATTTCAAGCATACAGAGTTTGCAATCTTTCCTTGTGGAAGACATCAGTCATGAAAAAATGAGATAGAGTTAGCCTTCCTTGGCTTACAGTGCACCTAACTTAGGCATGCATGACCCATTGCCATCATTACTGTACTCATGCCAGCTGGTTCTGATTATTAAGAAAGCAGCATTGCGTGTTACATGTTGAACATACAACAATAAACTACTGTCATATGAATGGAGCACTTTAGCTTCTTAGGGATATAAATATACACATAATATATTTAAGGTGACTCCAGCTTGACATCTCATGGAGAACAAATAAAAGCTCACAAATGAAACCTGGGTAGGGAAGATACTCCTACTCTTTTTCCCCCTTTTTTTTTTTTTTTGAATGGAAGTGAATGTTTTACCCTCCTTACTCCACTCAAGTGAGCTGATTCCAAGAACATACACTTCTGAATAGTTCAGGGAATTTTTTGTCACATTATATGTTCTCACCCTGTCCTGACGTCACTGACTGAGTTATATTTGAGGGTTGGGGAAAATAGTCAAAATCTTTGATAAATAGGATTTACCATCTCCTCCTCACTGGTTTTATACCATGCACAATGAAAAACTTGGACACATAGCAAATAATAAACTGTTTTAATGTTTCCATCAGGGAATAATAAAATCAAGTAAGTATAAAAAACATACCCTTTAGCATATGAAAGAATAGAAGCTTGTGAAATTTCACAATATGCAGTAGATACCTCATTCTGAGTACATTCACACACCGACAGAACAATGCATGCCAAATAAAACTCTCATGAAGCTTGGAACCCTGTAAGACACTGTAATAAAAATCTGGGATACAACTTCCTGAAGTGAGGTTAGAAACATCATGTTCTACTAGGAATTATGGAAGAGTAAAGTCCCTGGAAAAGGATATCTAGATTTCGAGGGAAGTGGTTGAAATAGAAGCCTCGTTTGGCATGAGTCTAAGTCTTACTGATTTTACTGACTCCTATGTGATTTTATCCAGCCAAGACATGGGGTGTGGATGCATCTTGAAGACGGAAAAAATAAATGTGAGAGAGAGAGAGAAAAAAGAAATTGCAAGGAAGATTTTGCAGTACATTGAAAGAATATCAACATTTCAATTTGCAAAGTGCATGTACACATTTCAGCAGTATTTTTGGCCACAGTGAACTCTGGGCTGTTTATATCAAAATCTCGAAACACGTGTGGATGAAACACTTGTTTGATAAACATAATATTTCAGAAAAGAAAAAATATATATGTACTGATCATTAATGTGATCTTGATAATTTTAGCTAAAATTACTATAAATACTGCAAAGGGATTCAGTATCAGGCTGTAAGTTTGATAACATTAATTCCACATATTGCATTAAACCTATAGCTTTACAGAATAAAACAGTATCCAGAGGAAGATGAAGATGAAGGCAGCTTAAAAATTATTTGTGAATTCCTATGATTCATGGGATGTTCCTACTGCTCACCATGTCTGTATTGTCAAAGATACTACAGGCTGATAGTTCTCTAACCTTAACTTCTGGGATAGAATTCCAGAACTCAAGAGTGAAGGTTTGTATTCTGTGGTAATGTGAACTCTGGAGCTAAAAGGCTTATGTCTATCCCTTGACCTGGACTTCACATCTAAGCATCTTGTTAATTATTCTGACTTCCTTAAATTTCTGAGGCCAGAGGGAACTATTTTAATAATATTATTGGCCCGAAGTTAAGTGCAGGTTATATAGCTTAATCCACTGATTCCTATAACAACTCTAAGAATTTATTTTCAAACTAGAACATTTCAAAAAGATCAGTGCTAGTCTGAAGACTCAATGTGATATGGACTCCAAGACAGAAAAGGAATCAGAGACTGAAAGATAGGGGAATATAATATATCCTTTGGTAATCTGTCCTAATATATCATTACATGGATGACGTGTCTGCACTAAAACAGAAAAGCAATACATGACTGTGTTCTCATAATCATTTGGATTTCCATCAAAACAGCAAGTTATTGCTAACAGATCTTTGGACCACTTAATTCCAGAATATGCTGCTCACACACTGGTGGATAACTGAAGCAAGCACATTACTAGTTACTGCACATCACAGGAGAAACAGGCAGGAAGGAATTGTCAAAATATTTGCAGACAGCATTTTGCCAGCTACAGCTTCTAACTCATCCTGCATTCCTAACTAAGCTTAGACCCAGTCTAAAGCAGCATCCGTCTAAGAAGTTTGTGTATGGTGAAAAACTTAGACTTGCTGGGAGATCCACTAAATCTTTTGTTTTGAGTTCATAAAATCATAGAATCATAAAGTGACTTGGATTGAAAGGGACTTTTAAGATTATCTATTTCCAACCTCCCTGCTATAGGCAGGGACACCTCTCTCTGGCCTTGAAGGTTTCCAGGGAGAGGATGTCCACAACCTTGCTGGACAACTTGTTCCAGTGTCTCACCACCCTCACAGTAAAGAATTTCCTCCTAGTATCTAGTCTAAATCTATCCTCTTCTAGTTTAAAATCATTTCGCCTTGTCCTGTCACCACACACCCTTCTAAAAAGTATCTCCTCAGTTTTCTTGAGGTTGCTCACAGCTGTGTCACTGGTTCCTATGTGAAATGGCAGCAGCAGGTAGTAGTCTGTGGGATGTACGAGTTCTGGCAGCCTCTCCGTCACATCCTTGTTTCAGGACCCTGGCAAGCAGCAGATCTCTCTAGATAGCAGGTTATGATGACAAATGGGTGCCTTTGTACCCCTCAGAAGACAATCATTTGTCACCCATTGCTTGTTTTTAGTTACAGTATTTGTTATGCAACAGGGAACAGGTCTGGCTGCCTTACTCTTACTTACTCTGATGAATTAACTGTTCCTGTTTGTTTTTCTTTCTCAGTCTGCAGACCTGCTTCACAGTTCTGCAGAGGCACCTCAGCCTTTGGGGCAGGCTTCTTCCTCTTGTTAGTCTTTCTTGTGGCAATTTGCCATTTCTCATCACTGTGTTATAATGGAGAATGTGAAGAAGACTCCTGAGAACACAACCTTGTATTTTGAACATAGACATATATAACATAAAATACCAATAAGAAATATCAGTTATGTGATCCATAAATACAGTGGTATGCTGAAGATTATAACCAAGTTGATTTGCTGAAGAAAAGAGGTATTGAATGCTGTTGCATGCCCTCTAGTGAAGTTGAGACTCATGGTGGCAGCATGCAGTTTACCTCTCTATCATTTGTTCGAAGCTGTGTGATGTGGAGGGAAAGAAATTATTTCACTACCCTGTACACCCTGGAACTGCTTCTTTAGTCTAGGGTATAAGCTCCTTACTTGCATTTCATATTTTAATTGCAAGTCCAGATGGTATTTTTTTTAATGAAACAGAAAGATCTGAAACAAGGAAAAAGCTACAGACTCAAATGGAGAGAAAAATGTAGCAGAAGAAAGGCAGCATAGGTTTCTACATTCCATTTCCATATGCGTCACATGCACTCCATACATAACACTTCTGGTGCTGCCAATAAGAAGGTTAAAGAGGATTTACAATTGACTAAATGTCTGGCCTCACATCTTAGCCTCAGGGATGTCAGTAAGAATTCTACCATGGGATTTAATTCTGCCTCAGTTTCTTACAATAAAGTCACTGAAACTACTCGCTATGTCTACCTCCAGAACCCTTCTGATAGTTATACTTAGGCTATTGGCAAACAGAGATATGGAGTGTTTGTATGTCTCCATGAGAAGTGTTATAGCTAGTAGGCTATCTAGAGTTTTCTTCAAAGTGCTTGCTCACTCTCCTCAACATTTTCATCAAGACTAAGGAACAATATGAGACATCTATTTTAAAAGTGACTGTACAATTGACAATCTGATAGAAGTAATTTAGTGCTTGTTTGTTGCTGTATGACATGCTTAAAGAAACAACTGAAAAACTATTGAAGGTAGATAAAGGCTAATTTGCAAGTAGATCATCACTCTGAGATCTTTGAGGAGAAATAACTATTCCAGATTTTCCAGCAGCATTAGGTTTCTTTTTCAGCGTGTTATTCGGGTCAGAAAACCTGAGGTTTTTTGTGTCATGCTCCTGCACTTGGAATCCTTAGTGACAGCTGAACTAGAGCTTGTCTAAGTAAACCTTAAAAACCTGTCACATTTGAATATGACTTAATGATTTTAGAGAAGAGGACCTTGAGAACAGTCAAGTGGAAATCTCTGGGAAAACCCTCCTTATCATGTCTTGTTTAGAGACTAATTCAGTGCTGTTAGCACATACATCTCAGAGTGTAACTGCTGTATCACAACCTTGAGAAAAGTAAGCCATGGAGAAATATCTTTTCTGGATGAGGTAATAGATCTTTAAATAGGCATAATAGACATTTCTAGTGATACTGCATTAAATTCCAGAAAAATAGTTGATTGATCATGTTTAACACCCAGTTCAGTGAACAGGATCTAATTTTAATCTCTTAAATTTCAATATTTAAATTCTTTTTGTAGCTAATTTTTAGTTCTTTTTCTTCTGACTTTTTTTTTCTTCAAATTCTGACTCAGAATTTTTTAGAAGATAGAGATAAGATGAAAGATCAGTTTTCCTGCAGATACTTTCAAATGATACATGACAAAAAAAGAGGGTTAAATTTAGCTACAGTTTGTTTGCTTGTTTGTTTGTTTTTCTGATGTAAGGAATTTAACAAAAAAACTGTTTCACTCTTTATGAATATTATTTAAACATACATATTAGATAAGTTCAAAACTTAATTAAAAACAATAGAGCCCTCACATTATCATAGATCGGATATCAGAAATGCATAGCAGGAAGTTTAATATTATTATATTAAAAAAAAAAAAGAAGTAGAAATTGATTGTAGTTTTCATTATTTATACTGTTACTCAAAGCAAAAACTAAATAAAATAGTTCTAAATGGTGCAGCAGGATAGGCTCTATTCTCCACGAAAATAACCTGTTTTTATTATCTAGTGTCTTTATAATATGATGCCAGTGTACCGTTGAATATCTATCATCCAGAAAACGTACATTTTAGGACTCAGAGAACAGGTTACATCTAGCCTCTCAAGCTTATTTCTTGGGAGGGATTTTGAGGCCCATGAAATTGAACTAAACTGAAAGAAACAGCTAACACAGCTAATTCACCTCAGCAGAAACACATAAATAGTTTTATCAACATTTTGTCATTGTGAAGTGTGACTGGGAAGACTTAGTTTGAACCAGAGACCATTAAAGTCACATAAAGAAAAACTTTTATCAACTTTCTGGATTTCAGAACAATCCTGTGAGACTTGAAGAAAAAGTGAAATTATCAGGTACATCTGGAAGTTTCTATTTGCCCGTTTTAATACAAGAACAGAAACAACTAAATAGAGAGGTAGCTTAAAAGCATTTTGACTTAGGAGATTACTGATTTCAGGAGATTACTGGAATTCATAAATAAATCTTAATTGACTCCAAGATACAGATATTCAAAAGGGAAGGAAAAAAAGAAAAAAAGGAAAAAATAAAAAAGGATTTGATGTTTCTTTTGATTTTAATAGTTCATTTTCTGCAATCCATCAATGTCAGTTTTTGTTTCAGACTGAAAAATCTCATATTCTAAAGACTTTCTGTTGTGTGTTTGATGGTGTGAATATTGCTGCTGACTCTCTTTGTTCTAAAATTATCTGCCATTTTTCAACTTACTACTAATAATACGTAAATACTTACTAACAATACGTACCATGGCCTCAAGCCTTTCTGTATACTTTAGGCTATAGTCTGCATAATCATTTTATACCATGGAAATTAACAAAAAGAACAGTTTAACTTAATACTGAGTCCATATGCATATGGTTATTGACAGAAGGCCAGTTCTTTGTTGATTATGAGATGCAGAAGAGGACTGCCAGTTTGGAGCATCATATTCTGCCTCTGCAAAATATATTTACATGCAGCATTATATGGCTTTAAATACAAGACAAGAAGTAGTCTATTTTCTGCTAAAATACATAATTAATATTTCCACTATCAAATATTCAAAGTGGAACAAAATTTTAAAAACAGATTTTTGTGGAATAAAATCCTAAAGAGATATTTCATTTATATTTCTCATTTGACTCCACTTTTGCTATAGATAACTGTTTCTAAAGGAAATAAAGAAACTAAGAGATTGAGCTTGATGGAGACTAAGGAAAATGAGGTCTTTCACTCAGTCTTCACAGCTGTTCAGGCTCCTCATGCCTCTCTTGTCTCTGAACTTCTGCATGGGGAATAGGAGAGCAAAATCCTTCCCAGTGTACGAGCAGAGCAAAACATGAGCAGACATAAGAGCAGACCACCTCATGAGGCTAAATGTGTACACGTCTATAGGGCCAGACAACACGAATCACAGCATTCTGAAGGAACTGGACAATGTAAGTGCGAAGCCACTCTACATCATATTTGAAAAATGATGACTTTCAGGTGAAGTCTCCAATGACTAGAAAAAGGGAAACATCACTCCCATCTTCAAGAGAGAAAGGAAGACCTGGGAAACTACAGGCCAATGAGCCTCACGTGTGTGGACACAGTACCCCAAATAGGACCTTACAGGGGCAGAATAGACTGGGCACACTAGAATCTAATGAAGTTTCACAAGGCTGAAAGTAGGGTATTGCACTTAAATTGAGGTAATCTAGGGTGTAAATACTGGAGAAGAACTCATTGAGAGCAGCCCTACAGAGAAGGACTTGGGAGCCCTGTTGAATGAAAAGCTGGATATGAGCCAGCAGTGTGCTCTTGCAGCCCAGATGGCCAAGGGTATCCTGAGCTGCCTCAAAGTGGTGGGGAGGCAGAAAGGAGAGGGAAGTGATTATCCCACTCTACTCTACCCTTGTGAGGCTCCATGTGGAGTACTATCTCCAAGTCTAGGGCCCCAAGCACCAGAAGGATGCAGAGCTGTTGGAACAGGTCCAGAGAAGGGCCCCAAAGATGATCGAAGGGCTGGAACACCTCTCCTGTTGCAGAGGTTGAGTGTGTTGTTCTTGTTTAAGAAGAGAAGGCTCCAGGAAGATCTCATTACAGCCTTCTACTAACTGAAGGGAGCTTATAAGCAGGAGGTAAAGCAACTTTTTACACTGTTTGCTTGTGATCGGACAAGGTGGAGTTGTTTTTAAAGTAAAGGAGAGGAGGTTTAGGTTAGATAATAAGCAGAAATTTTTTACTCAGAGGGTGGTGAAACTCTGGAACAGGTTTCCTGGAGAGGTTGCAGATGCCCTATCTGTGGAGGCAAATTACACCAGGTTGAATGAGATCTTGGACAGTCTGATCTAGTGGATGGCAGTCCTGCAAGGCTTTCAAAGGTCAGGGGAACTGGATATAGATGTTCTTTAAAGTCCCTCCCAACCTAAGCCATTCTATGATTTTCTGATAAAGCATGGAGAAAGTGCACTACATGATATTATGGTGTGGAATACCAATTAAAAAAGCATAAAACCATGACAATTTTTAATGTGTTTGTTTGTTCTGCTTGTTTTTTTCTCCCTTCCATGTTGACATTTTATTATTTTTAGCTCTCTGAACTTGAAAAAAAATGACAATTATGCTCCAGGCCACAGGCAGCATGAACTGTCCAGAGTAAAAAGGGATGAATGCTGTGTGGCATGGACCCTTCCAAATAGAAATCTCAAGTTTGGAGTTCTAGATGTAGCAGTAGAGTTGATGGGTTTCCTTCAGTTAACTACAATGAGAACTGAAGATGACCCATAAAATCATGGACATCTACCATAGGAATCAAATGAGTATTAGAAAAAAATAGATGTTTATTGTGAGGTTGGATATTCAAAATCCCTTTGCAATCAGGTAGAAATAGTAATACAGTGACTACAACTCATCTGCCATGAAGGTTTTTGTTAAGGTGATCCAATCCTAAGCACCTAAAATGTAAAGAGATGAAGTGCAGCCCAAAAATTTCTTTTTCATATGGATGACAGTACTGAGCAAGAAACATGATAGTCTGTTTTCCACATTCAGCTGGATTGCTAGCGCCAGTAACTTTTAAGCAACTGAGTAAAGAAATACACAGGAAGCTTGCAAGCAGTATTCGTTTACTAAACTACAGAAAAGGGACCATGAAATACCATTGGTATGTCTCTATATAGGGAATTAATTTCCATGGCCATTTGTAGATTTCCTAATAAAGTCTTAAGAGGATTCTCCTTAAATGCAAAAGGGATAGAATGTTTTGTCTGTAGTTATATGTCCACTAGGCTGAAAAATTAGAAATTCATCTTCTTGTTTATAAATCCTCAAAATTTTAACCTGGATTTTGTTTAAATAGGTCAATAAAATCTTTAGCAAGCAACTATAACAAATCTTGTGATGGTAGACGCTGCTTCTGTGGCTGCAGCATTGCTTACATTCTTGCCTTACTTTTTAAAACATTGCTTTAACATCTGGATTAGGGATTACAGAGAAGGTAATGTTTCTGTTTTCCCTGTATTGCGATATCTACCTACAGAAACATGCACTGATTTAGTTTGGAGCAGAAAATATAGCAGAATAGAAGATAGTTTTCCCTTCATTCAACTTCAGTAGAACTGAGGATGACACATTAAGTCAAAGACTTCTACTGTGGGAATTATTTCAAGTATAAGAAAACAACACAGTTGTTCACATGAGGGTAGAGTCCAAAATCCCTTTGCATTCAAGTTTGCGTTCAGTCTTATAGCAGTCTTTTATTTCTATTTTCCTGATGTATTTGTTTAATCTCTTGTAGAAAATTAACTTTTTTTTCAAAATGTCTAACTTGAAAAACAGCCACTTGGAGTGAGAATAAGGTAAACTCAGAAAAATAAGTTTGTTTTTGTTGCTGTTTTTTTATTGGTGTTTTTTTTTTTTTTTAAACTACAATTATGTCATGGTTTTACGTTTTTTGGTTTTCAGTATTCCACATCAACACATCATGTAGTGTACTGGAACTAAAGTGTTAATGCTTCAATTCCAGGTACCTATCCCTGTACGTGATGGAAGTCATGGGATCTGACCCTTCCGGGTGGGGTGGTCTCTTACTGCATGGCAGTGGGTGCTGGAGGGTGCTCTTCTTGCCATTCCAAGCTTTTCAGGTTTGACTCGGTCTCAGGAACTCTCTCTCCTATCTTATTTGATTTATTAGTCTCAATTTCAATTAGATTGTATTATATTGTGTTATTCTGCATTCCTATATCATAGTTAGTAAAATAAGTTTTCCTCCATAGATTGTTGCTGCTGTTTTTTTTCCTCTCTTCCTTCCTTCCCATTTTGTGGGGCTGGGATGGGAGCGGAGGGGCAAGGGCCTACTGCCCCTGTCACAGGCATAGATTGATCTAGTTTACGCCATGACAAATTACAAGAAAAACATTGAAAATTGGCAAATTCTACTGTCTTCATCTAGAACAGTACAAGTAAAATTCTGTAGAGTACATTAACAAATTACATTTATGATAAGTGAGTAGCTGACATTAAGAAATTCAATCCACCCACAGAAACCCCTGATTTATATTTCATTTAATAGACAGCAATCAAATAAAGAAAAAAAAAATCACCATCTAAATCAATGTTGTGTGTAGGAATGAGCAGAGATAATTTCTTAATTGGTGAGAAAATTAAATAGCCCTAAAAAAAGCAATTAAGTGTATTTGAGTAGACTTTTTTTTTTTTAATATATTTATCTCAAACAGTGATGTGATGACACATAATTGTCAATACAACGATTACATCAGAAGTTAGCCAGAAACACAAGACATATCAAAATTTTTATGAGGTGATCACATTTTAGAAGATAAATCTATGTATATCGTCTAGGGGATTTGATATTTTTGCTTTTCTCTTCCCAAATCAAATATGTACAATCACGAAAACTTTGATGGTTTATATTAACTTATTTAGCAGTAATGAAGGCTTGCTTTTTCCAGCTGGAAATCAATCAGGCATTGACTCCAGATGTATTTTGAAGCAATAGAAATATGGTAATAAAAATTCAAAAAAGCATGAATTGATTAAATAAAATACAACAAAATCTTACAATAAAATTAAAATTTCTTGGACAACATTTCCAACACCATATCAACTTGCTTGTAGATACTTTAGTAGAATTTCATAGATCTTTACAATTACTTCCAGAAGACTTCCTGATATGTTTCAGATCTGTATATAAAACTCATAAAATCACCTCTGTGAGAAAAAGCCAATGAAAGTATTCTAGCAAACAAAATAGATAATGGCATCCATGGTAATTCTTTCCCAGATTTTGTAATGCCAAAATCTAAGTAGCTGTTTAAGAACACGTGCCTTCAGATACATCCAACAGAAGCATTTTGCATTTCCTTCACTTCCTTTTTCATTCCTGTTGCAAATATACACATAAGAAAATTAAATTGATAAAATTTGACAACATACAAATAATGTGAAGATTCCATAGTTTTTTTAATCTATAAAATATATCTTAAAAATAATGGTAATGAAAAAATTAAGCACAGAAGAAACACTTTTTCCTTATACTAATCAAGAAAGATTTTGGGAGAGATCATAGCCTGGGAAAGTTCTAAACATGTTCACCTGAGCTTGATACTGAATTGAAGTACTGGTAGTATTTCCAGTCAGACACTTGGATTAGTTGCACATTATTTACAATATTCCAACATGCAAATGTGGAAATGCAAAACCATGTCAAAAATATCCAGCGACTCCATAGAATGAGTAATAGTAATCAGATACTGAAATATTTCATCATAACTTGGAGGCCTTTTAACCCAATTTCAAAGAGTTGTTTCTCTCTTCCTTTAAAATAGTTTCCACATACATCCAGCCATTTTTATCTTAGATAAATTGTTTTAAGCTCATTAGTATTATCCTCAGTGAAATATTTTTACCCCATGATAATTCTATACACTTAAAGTTTAACATGACCTTTCTGGACAATTTCAGGATGTACCTGGAATGTATACGAAGTACTACAAGAAATATAATCTTATTTTCCAATCTGAAAAACGAAAGATGAACTTTTGGTATGCTAATGAGAATGTTATATACTGTTGTTGTGGTTTAATATGGCAGGCAGCTAGCTGCAAAGGCCATACATACTCACTCCTCTCACCCAGTGGGACTGAAGACAGAATAAGAAAAATAAAAAAATTGTGAATAATTGAATATCGTGGAAAAGAAAAGGAAAATAATAATAATAATAAAAGAATATACAAAACAAAAAAAGCAAAATGCAATTGCTCAACACTCCTTGACCAATTCCCAGCCAGTCCATAAAAAATAGCAGCAGCCCCAATGGCAATCAACTCCTCTCAGTGTTGTTTGTTCAGGATGACATCATATGGTATATCATTGTCAGTTCAAGACATGGTACCATATTGTCTACTAGGACAAAAATTACCTCTATCCCATCTAAAACCAGGACAAGAATATAATGGACTATTTATGTGCCTTTTATTATTATTATTATTATTGTTGTTGTTGTTGTTGTTGTTGTTATTACCATTCTTGGTTATGCATTCTCTAACAGCCACTAGCAGATTTTTTCTAATTCTAAGATAGAATTCTAAGATAGAAATGGCTTAAAATTAAAATGAAGAATGGAGAATGATTAGCAACGCCTATATTTTGAATATTAATTCATATTATAAATCATATATTTGTCTGTAACTTGTCTTGTATATAAAAGAAGTCATTTGTCTTTTACTGGCTTACACTTCACAATTTGTTAATTAGATATTTGCATCAGGGTTCTGATATTTCTGGTGTTAGGAAATACATTCATCATTTACTGCTTTAATAATAATAGTAACTTTCTGTTACTTCCATAGAAACAGCAAATACAACAGAATGCATTTGGAATTGACCCAACCAGTAACATTGGCAAAGCACTCTCTGAATATTTTTTGTCATTTCTGTTATATATTTTTGTAGGGACTAATACAGCATCATATATCAGGTGAATTGCTTTACAATATTGCATATTTTATTTTCAAATGCCCAGTTATGAAATGTAAAGTTCTGTTAGAATGCACTGTTGGGTGTTTTTCATTAAGTACAGAAGTGCTTCAAAATTAATAATCAAGAGCTGCTTCTATTCTCAATTTTCTGTGTTTATTACTTAAGAATGGAGATTTTAAAATGCTCTAGAGAGCCTTAAAGTTTTACAACGCCAAAAGCAGCAGACACAGAAGTACTCAACAGGTCTTGTCACTGTGAAATGAGGAAAGTGACTGTCAAACTCTTTCTATATGCCACAAAAGGGATCTGCCTCTCACTTGGTTTCCAACCTCCAGTTTAAAAGTATTAACAAGAAGAGGATGATGGAAAACTACAAAGGTGGCTTCACAGAGAACCTATGCAGTAGGATTCTGGGCACCTTTCCAGTCTGAAATACGAGGATTGCTCTGAAAGTAATGCCTCCTATTTTGTGATATTGACCCACAGTGTGAGAGAAGGATGGATGTTGGTGGTAGGCATTGCATTTCAGTACCAGCAGCAATTGTGTATCACCTTCACTGATGCAGATTTTTGCAAGAGCAAACATGCAAGCTCTTGTTCATCGCTGGCAAAAATGCATAGCTAATGGTGGTTACTATGCTGAAAAAAAATATATATATATATATTTGTAGCTGAGAACTTGCTCTGTTAAATAATTGTTCTCACTGTATCTAATCACTGTAGTTACCATGGAAGTAAACAGGAGGCATTACTTTTGGAGCAACCTGAACAGATTTTAGAAGAAATAAGAACTTGCAGCAATCAATAACACAGTGAAAGTTGAGGAAAGTATCATTTACTGACAGATGATAAGAGAAATGAAAGCTTTAAGTATTAATGTGAGAGAGGTACTCTTCCTATATCATTTTCCTTTTTGAGAGAGACCTTGCCAACAGGAACTTAAGATTTTTGCATCTGAAACTTACTTGCAGGGATGGCAATATAATTTGGGTAAGTGGTATACACCTGAATTTCAATAATGAAAAAAATAGATGTTTATTTACTTATTTAAACTCAAACATGATGAAGAAACAATACGTAAGCATTTCTAACTAGCATTCTCATTGTAACTAAAGTTGAAATCTCACTGAACATGCCTATACCTTGTTCTAGAGGCAGAACAGTCTCGAAGTCTGAAATCATCTGCTATACAGAATGCACATCTGGATAAGACTTAGAAGGCCAGGAATTACCTAACATTGAAAACTGACAGAACAGTCAAGCTCAGGTGATAATGATCAGAAACATAAATTCCAGCTGGAGACCACCAATTAGCATTCTATCCCAGGAGTCAATACTATGTCAATAGTATGTCAATTTCTGTTGAATATCCTCAGTTATGATCTCAGTGGTGGGAAAGAGTGCAATGAGAATAGAAAATATATAGAAATCACTGTGCCCCAAGCACAAGATGGAAAAAAAACCAAAAAAAAAAATCAAACAAACAAACAAAAAAACAGAACTGATTGCACTATTTCATTATACTTTCCAAAAGTTGTCATAATATCACTTCGTGATATTATGCACACAACTGTGCAGTGAAGATTAAATTATCTGATGAACTCTGTAACACAGAAGCAGTTTTAGATCTTGGTAATGCTATGGAGGGAAACCCAACTGAAATTTATGAGACTGAAGAGAACATATTAATATTTTGCTCCAGTAGTCAAGGACATAACAAACTTATTAGGACTCAATCACTGTGCTTTACACATTGACTATGGAATATGAAATCACAGTCACTTGGTCTTTATGTTCTCTGTGTCAACTTAAAACATCTTCTAAAAATGTTTGGAAGAGAAAACTGCAATAGATGATTTGATTTCCGTGGAAAATGAAATTCTGTGAAGTGCATTGTGGTCTGAGTCAAACAGGTGTTCCTGGTTTAATTAAGTATTAAAAAATGTTCAATTCCCTCACTATTCCGTCTGTTTTTACTACTGTACACACTGAACAAACATGCACATGCACATAGAGAACCTCCTGACTCCAAAATCAAGAGGAAGGCAGATTTATCTGCCACTATTGAAGGATAAAATACAGCAACGTGTATTTATATATAAATACGCTGTTTTTATGCAAAAAGGGTATCAATACATAGGTATGTATAAAACACACTTTGACAAAAGTTCATACTCTATCTTGTGAGAGAACAAGCAACATGATAAATATATTATTAAGGTAACAATATGATAGTGGAAGTGTGGAAGATACTGGTGAATGCAGTAAGAGAACTGATAACAGAGATAAAAAATAGAATCTGCTTTTATAAAAAAGGAGAATATGGGTCTGTAATTAAGACAACTAACAGCGGTAGCATGAAATTCATGAACTCCAATATGACCAGAGGTACTTCCTACACTCTATTTGCTTAGAAAGATATATCCTCCAGAGCTTACAAATGAAAGCTATATAAAGAAGGTTATTTCTTCAACATTTGAGAACTTTTAGCACATTCACAACAATTTGTGGATGAGAGCAGAACAGATTTTTTGTTGTTTTCTTGTTTCGTTTTGTGGCTTTGGAATTTTTTTATTTTTTTATTTTTTTTCCTGCTTGCTAAGTGTTTGGCTGGTAGATTTGATTTGCTTTTCAAACTCTGCTGTATATTCACCACTCTCATCAGAAAACATCACTTTTTGAAGTGCAAATTTGAAAAAGTGCAAAATGAAGTTTAAACATTTTAGAAGGCTGTAAGTAGCTTGTTAAAAACAGACGATGCAACAAAATGAACTGGACATATCATGCTATTTCAGTGATCTCAGACTC
Organism: Perdix hodgsoniae; assembly: GCA_035772895.1. Taxonomy (NCBI): domain Eukaryota; kingdom Metazoa; phylum Chordata; class Aves; order Galliformes; family Phasianidae; genus Perdix; species Perdix hodgsoniae. The sequence goes on along the minus strand of JAPSGF010000006.1, from coordinate 4,136,651 downwards.
AATGAAGAACACAGGTTTGAAATTCAAAAAAAAAAAAAAAGATGATAGATAAGATTCTCCATTTCAGTGTTTTCAATGAGTCATGTATTAAATAGATTAAGGATTTAGTATTATAGATATTTTATATAGCAATTTCCATGATATTATAGCAGCATTACATATGAATTTCTCTATGCTAGATAATTTAACAGTTTACAATTATTGGCAGTACAAGCAGTTTACAAATTCTGATAGTAATTCTTACTTCCATGTGTACCATTATGCCCATTTAAAAATCTTACCTTTTGAAAGATGTTCACTGTGCATAATACCTGCACTGGCTATAAGGACTAAAGTTAATGTATGTATAATTGACCAATTACTTCTTAACAGAAAATATTTTGCTGATCACTGCCAGTTCTTAGAATTAGTAGAAGAAGTGGTGCTAAAAAGTGTAGAAAGTCATGGTAAACCTGAGTTATCAATGAGCTTTGCTTTCAGAGTCTAAACTGCTGTGCTAGAAAAACTTGCACTAACTCCAGAGTTTACTTTTTTGCCTCTACTTTTGCCAAAATCCTGATTTTCCCTGGAACTAGATTTCAGCAATAAGCTAAAGCTGATAAGATTAAGCATTTCTTCAGATGATGGTCGCAGTGGTACATAAAAGGCAAGAAATAACATAAACAATTCAGGACTTGTTGGAGACTATGGCAAAGCATATGATGCTACTAAGCATATTTTCCCATACTCTGAAATTCAATGAAATGCATATGAGGAAGCAGAGCAAGTAAAACTTTCTGATCATGTTGATATTTAATTAGACATGTGAAAGGTTGGTTGTTCCATGGAATTTCCTTATAGATAAATGTTTGTTTGCATATTTGTTTGTTTGTTCATTTGTTTATTGATAGATTAACCAACTGCTGGTAATCTAGTTATCAATACTGTTAGGTTAGGAAAATATGTAAGACTTATGTATAGCTACTGCTCTTTAAATATTATATAAGTTTTATTCAGTTTATCTGGAAAAGAAAACTAGTGAGCATTTAAGTCTCTGCAGTCAATAAATATTTAATGCATAATTCATGAGTAGTTTGAAAAAGAAGAATGGTAAACTGACTGAAAAAAGTTATCTGCAGATGAAGCAAATAATCATTTATTTTAAAACACATCATTTGCCTTCAAAATCCAAGTTTCTTTTTTCATGGAAAATTGATTTTCAAAGGAATTTTCTTCAGTGGAACACAGTTCCTGGAAATTCAACAGTTTCCCATTACCTTTTTTCTTGAATACGTTACCTCTCAACACTGAGCATCCACAGTCAAAGTCATGCAGGAGCTGGGGATGAGAAACTGGGCACTCCAGACTCACTTCCACAAAAACCCAGGACTTTCCAAATGTGCTGGGTGATTTTCTGGGTGATTTCCTGGTGATCTGGAAGTCGTTGTAGGACTTTCCATGTTTCTAGACAATATCTTTCACAGATTTCGAAGAGAACTAGAAGAGAATCTAGAGGCCCACTCTTTAATAGAGTAGATCAAAATCTAAGAATTTAGATTTTCAGGTTTCATTAAGACAATTTTTGTGTAATTCACTTTGAATAGCATAAATAAATGCTTGCTTTCCATAGCTCACTAAGAGAACACTTATGCAGTTTTTCTTGGTAAAGTGCGGAATCTAGTTTTTTAGTATTTTTTGTTTTCCTCTGAAATTAAAATTTTGAGTTCCATTTTTTCTTATCCGAACACATAACAAATCTGTATGCAAATATTTAAAATGTATAGCCAAAAAAGTACCTTTATTACCAGTAAAGTTTCATGGCGCCCTTATGAGTACTAAAATGTTCCTCAAATACTTTCAATAAAATAATGGAATTGTATTATATTTAAAAAATAAGAGACTGTATTCTATATAAATCAAAAACAAATGTTGCCTCCTAATCTATAACAAATGAATAAATTTTGATATTTCATTGGAACTGAAGTGCAAAATTGGAGTAATTATTCTGATGACAAACTTAGATCACTCTTTAAAAAAAGCTTGAATTTCACCAAAAGAGGAAAGATGAAAAAATACATACCTTCTCAAAATGTAGTAGATTGATAGGGAAGCTATCAAGAAGATATAGTGTTTCAGAGAATTAACTATAGAAGCTATAGAGTGTTTCAGAGAATTAGGTACAACTTCAATCTCAAAGTAAGGGATCAGTAAGTAATCAGTTCACACTTAATGGACACTTGTGAATTGTTAGAAAAGGCTGATCAAACAGCAAAACTAATTTCTATGAGCCTACAGTTCATTAGCATGACAATAGGATTTCAGATTAATGGTGAAAGGAAGCCAGATGTTAATAGATATATTTACATCTGTTGCAAGCATGGTACAAATAATGAATTAGCAAACAAAGTGAAAAAAATCTCTAATCTTTTCAATTGACTTTTCACTGGACAAGAAAGACAGTTTCTGCTGTAATGACAAGAAAGGAGAAATAGAATCTGTCAGTTATTAAAATGCAGGGTATATAGCACTGTGGCTGTCTGAAGATGAAATTGGATTTCTCTGTCTGGGATCTTCTCATTCCTTTATATTCCACAAAGCAAATTGCTTTGCCATAACTTAGTATTTAACAGGAAAGGATTCAGCTGGCACTGGTATTGCTAAAAGCTTATTAAGAATCATACAATGCATTCTCTACTGAAAATGTGTATTGGAAAGCTAGCTTTTTTTTTTTTTTT
>JAPSGF010000006.1:3943884-4133837 GCA_035772895.1 Perdix hodgsoniae | reverse complement strand
TCTTTTTTTTTTTTCCCCTTCTGAACTTTTCACATTTATTGACAGCTGCTTTATTCTATTGGAAACAAAAATGTTGGAAACTGCATATTACTGCATTTGTGATAGAAACTTGCAGAAGAACTTTAAGCTAAAAAAAATATTTATATCTTTGCCTTCATTTGATCTAGTATTCTCAAGAATGTTAGACTCTATTTCAAGCCCGACAAGTATATTGTCATTTACTTATTACTGTACATTTATATAATAAACTAAAATCCTCTCTGATGTTATACATGTCTGTATTGGCATTCTGTGTACTCAAGAATACTGATGGAGAAACTGTATCAATAATCTTTGCCAGCTGCTCCCTGGTCTATCCTAAGAGCCAGCAGAAAATCAAAGATTGCAAAAGTCCAGATGAACATAGGGAGAAAATGTTAGAAGGGGAACCCAAACTATAGACTCCTGAGCAGACACCTTGTACAGAACCCTATCAGAGCTATCTCAAGAGTGCCTCATCCTCCATGTTCAAATCTGAAACCGTTATCATGAATCATTGAGAACCATTATCTGAATCCTCTTTCAGTCTAAAGTAAGGCCCTTACCCAGGCCTGTGGGAGACATGGGAGGAAGAAGAGAATAGTTTGAGATGTTACAGGGTTTGCTATGTGTTTTTATGGGAGGAACCAAAAAGAATAGGAAGGACTTTAGGTGAACTGTGGAAGAACAAGTGTTGCAAATTAAAAAAAGTCCAATCACGTGAAAGTATTGAATTACATAGTCACAGAAACACCAAGGGTAGAAAAAACCTCCAAGATTATCTAGACCAACCGTCCACATACTAGCAATATAATTCCGCTAAATCGTGTTTCTTAGTACCACACTGAAATGTTTCCTGAACACCTCCAGGGACAGTGACTGCACCACCTCCCTCGGCAGCCTCTTTCAGCTCCTGACCATTTTTTCAGATAAGGAGTTTTTCCTAATATCCAGTTGTCATGGTTTTACATTTTTTTGGTTTTCAGTATTCCACATCAAAACATCATGTAGTGTACTGGAACTAAAGTGTTAATGCTCCAATTCCAGGTACCTATCCCTGTACATGATGGAAGTCATGGGATCTGACCCTTCCGGGTGGGGTGGTCTCTTACTGCATGGCAGTGGGTGCTGAGGGTGCTTTCCTTGCCATTCCAAGCTTTTCAGGTTTGACTCGGTCTCAGGAACTCTCCTATCTTTTTTGATTTATTAGTCTCAATTTCAATTAGATTGTATTATATTGTGTTATTTTGCATTCCGATATCATAGTAAAATAAGTTTTCCTGCACAGATTGTTGCTGCTGTTTTTTTTCCTCTCTTCCTTCCTTCCCATTTTGTGGGGCTTGGGGGGGGGGGTGGAGGGGGTGTGCTTGTGACAGGGGCAGTAGGCCCCTGTCACAAGCACTGATCAATCTAGTCAACCCCGTGACAGATTTTTGATGTAGAATGCGGGCAAAGCTGCTTTCTAGCTTTCAGAACGAATCTCTCTCTCTGCTCTTAGAGAGCTTCATTAGGGAGCATTATCATTAGTTCAGGTTTTTGTACTGGAAAACTTGACCTTGAAAGACCAGGCGTACTGCCAGCATTCTGGGATGTTTGTAAACTTTGAGCACTGCTTAGTCTGGGTAGTGCCTTTTTTTTCTTTCTTGTTCCCCTCCTCTTGTCAGCTTCAATTCATTAACCCCTTTGTAGAAGATACCAGCGATTAACCCATTCTTTATCGTGGGAGTGCTGTGTAAGGGATTAAAAGCTATGGTGTTACTCACGACCTACTGGCCAATCATCAGTGTCATATTTACTTGTTGTGGAATTGTGTTCATATATAACCATGTAAGGGCACTGATGGAGGCACCTGTATGGTACCTATATTGGTACCTATATGCAATGTGGTATGATATGAACTTTGACATTTACTTTCCAGATGGAATGGCTAATTTTACAAACAATACAATGTCCAGTCCAGTTTCCTGGCTTTCCTCTCGGTTTGTCAGATGTTTTTCGAATACTGAGTTAATGCTCATCTTTGTGGTCATAGCCCTGTTCATGTTATCAGTCTCACTGAATGTATTCCAATACAGGCATTGTAAGCAGAAGGTGTCTCCTCCAAAACCAGAGAATGCTGACTGGCAGGGAATATGGAGAGGTTTAGGAAAAATCTTAGAAGCATGGGGACCCACAATGTCATGGGATTTCACTCTTGAACACTTATGAGATCCTGAGAAACTAAGCCAGTATTTGAGTCAGGGACAGTGTGGCTTACTTAAATCTAAGGAGGTACAACTTATTTTGGGTTTGGCTTGTGCTTACCACTTATGCTTCATTTCAAGCAATCTTTGAGGCACAGAGTGGAGTGAGAAATATTTTTTTTATTTTTTTTTAATTTTTTTTTTTATTGGCTCAAAGCTTGCTTCCTGAGGTATTTCTTGTGATAAGACTGTCTTGTCTAGGAGATGAGTGATGGGTGTTGCCGTGTGGCAATCAACATCACTGTGTGGACAATTTTAGCTGTTTGCCTTCAGAAGAGAGTGCTCAGGACAGTTTACTGGAGGAAGATTTGCCCTGTGATCGAATAACTCCAGCTTGCTATGGGAAACTGGGGAATGATGCCATTGTATCCTGTGAAGGCAAGATACAAGTTGGCGCCTCCCTGCTCTCTCTTATCTGCTGGCAAGGCCAGGAAGGTAGGAATAAAGAAGTTTCCACTGAGATCGCAAAGCCGGAAGCTGCCACTCCAAGAAAAGCTGACTCAAACACTTTGAGTTTTGAGCTGTCACTCCAATGACAGCTGACTTGACCACTTTGAAAGCATTGAAAAGGAGCCATCATCACCATGGTTGTCGTCATTGTCAACAGAACAACACTGCCCAATGACCCACCACTACTGAAGATCAAAGACTGAACTACGAACCATGCTGGATCCATGATGGTGACTATCTCCCTCTTTCTTCCTATAAAGACTTCTTGCTTCTTCTTTCCTATCTTTTCTACTGCCTTCCTTCCCTTCCCCATTACCCTAACTCATAAAAGCATCCGTCTTCCCCTTCCCCATCTCCCTAATTAACATCTGTAATAAACTGGTCGGACCAACATTTGAACCATTGTTTCTTAATCTCACTCTGAGTATACAGATATTAAAAGAACCTCCTCTCCCTCCAATAAATTGGATCGAGACAGCTCCACTGCTGGATGCACTCACTTTGTACATCTGTACACACATACTCTCCTGTTCTGATGAAGAGATAAGCAGAATAACACCTCTGGTGCTGCAATCGCTCTGCTGTGTGTCTGTATGTTGTGTAGCCAGCTGTATGTATATGTACACATGTGTTGCATATGTGTGTGCACACTTGCATGTGCACGTGCACCGGGAATTCATGCTCAGCCTCATTAATGATAGCACCTGTGTGAAAGACAAACTGTTTTTCTTTTTTGTCTCAAAGATTGCTTCGTGAGGCTTTTTGGTGATAAGACTCTAACTGACAACTGCTAATCATCTAGGAGGGTGAATGGTGGATGTCACCATGATTGCAAAGATAAGCAGAAGTGGGACAAGCAGTCGTTTTCAGGGGTGCTGCTTGAAGGCAATAATGCTTGTGCATGGCAACGAAGGCACCCCTCCCTGCTGGCTTATCTGTTGGGCCAGGTATGTCACACTAAACTGAGAGAAAAGAAGAAAAAAAGCAACAACAAAAAACACAGAAATGGGGGATAAAAGGCCCTCACTAAACTAGGGACTTGGGAGACAAACTCCCAATGACACCTGTGAAAGAGAATTCCCTGAGGGGAAAGCCTCTTCGAAAGAACCCCAGAGGCCTGCTTGCTGTGAAGTTCCCTGGCTTTCTGCATCCCCCGTGATGATCAGATGAGTTCCTGAGATCAACGGACCTGCTACGTACCTCGCTGGACCCACGGTGGTGACTGTCTCTTTTGCTCTCTACAGAGACACCTTGCTTATATTTCCTATCTTTCCTATCCCTCACCTTCCCTTCCCTTCCCCACTTCCCTAAAATGGCTAGGACTTGTAATTAACTGGTCGAACCAACATTTGAACTGTTGCTTCTTAATCTCATGCTGGGTATACATATTTCAAAGAACCTCTTCTCTGTCCTGTAAATTGGAGAGAGACAACCTGAAGAATGAAGCTGTGCCTCGCCTCACATAATTTAGGCTTCCACATAATTCAGTAAGAGACGAAAGTAAGTTGCTACAAATAGATGTATTTTTTTTGTGTGGAGTAGCTGCTTAATTTGTGCAGTCAAATGCTAACAAAACACATTTTGTTTATTAAAATAATAATAATAATAATAAACAAAAGGAAGCTACCATATATTGAACACTCAGTTACTGGTTTCTGCCTTTTTATTTCACATTCAACAGGGATAAGGGAAATGCTTTAAAAACAGGACACCTTGTTTGTGTTGGATCTAAAAGCCAATGACGTGGTTTTCCTTCATAGTAGAGAATTCAAGGGTTTTAGAGAATGTAAGTTCTATTTATTGCAGGAACAATATACACCTTTTTTTGAGGTATATTTAATTGAAAACTCAAACATTACTATGACTATTAGAGTGAATGAACTTAGAGGCAAGTATCTAATCAGCCATAGGAACTTTCAAATAGATGTAAACCAGGAATGTCAAACAATAATGTGACTACTCCAGCTCTGAAGACACCTAAATCTATAAATATAGAATCCTATTTATTCTGAATCCTTCCAAGATGTGTAAAATTTTCAACCTACACATCCCAGAATCACCATTACACTTTTTTGAACTTCATCAATTTGATCTCCTTCCTATTATTCCAGAGAGATCTTTAAATGTGTCTTAGAAGAAACCTGCTGATGTCAATTCGAGTTAATTGTACTGAGGATAAGATATTACCTATGTTTAATTACACAGTTCCTTCTGAAACAAGGAATAGCCTGAATCTTACAAGACACTTTACACTCCCAAATTTAAATTTACGTTCCATCTCCCAAATTTAAATTTACGTTCCATCTTCTTAATTCACATTTTTGTACAAATCATAGTCTTCAGTTTCCTCTCGTCCTTGATTATTCATCATCTACTTTTTTTTTTTTTTTTTTTTTACTGCTTGGCCTCTGTTTCAGAGTTTAGAATGTATTTGATCTAAGAATTATGAGAAAAAAATATGAAAGCTTTCAGCTTTTTAAGAGATTTACAGAAATATCTCAAATAATGATAGTAAAACAGTTATAGGGAATGAAGCTAAGTGACACGTGTACATGATAACTGAACATTATTATTATAATGTAGAATAAAGTTATCTGTTAATATAGTAAGTATCAATTCTTTATTTTTCTATTATGACAATTATTATGTAATTGCAGTAAGATTTGGGGTCACAGAAATCTGTTCATTACAACTTACAGAAATTTGCATTGTATGTACATGTCAGCTGCCTGAGCCAGAGGATACGTAAGTTATAATAATCACCAGGCTGTTCCTAAGTCAGTAATAACAATAATTTCAGTTTCATTTATATCTTTGAATATCTCTAATGACTAATCACAATGCAATAAAATCTTACAAATATATAATTAATAACAATTTATTTTTATTAAGATACACTTTAAATTAATATGTTATTATGCAAAATTTACTCATTTCTGATAGAAGTACAGTGTATGTATTTATTTCTGTATGCCAATAGCTACCTAAGTATGGAGAGGAACAAATAACATTTAAATATATAAGCGTATAAATTTTTAGTCAACTATTAGTTTTATGACATAATTCTACATAAGTAGAGAAAATGAGCTCTAAACGGTAGCATAGACTTCTGTCTATGAAAGAAAGTACACACAACCAAAAAAAAAAAAAAACAGAAGTGCTAGGTGCCTCCAATCGTTCAGTTGACTGTTGCAGAAAACATAGGAAGTGTCTTTTATGTTTATCTAGGCAACATAAGACAAGTAATGGTCATACAATTGCAGCAAGGAAGGCAGTGTAAGCAAAAATAAATTGCTTTATTTGTACAGCAATTGTACAAATACCAACTCTGTAACTGATTGCTTATGACAATTACTGAGTTTTTAAGTGTAGGTTGTATATCCAGACATCTGTTAAAAATGGCATGAGCTGATCCTGATCAAGAGAGTGGGTCTAACTGACGCACTGAAATGCTTTCTGTCCACTCTGATTCTATATCTCCTACTGAACAGTAGATTTGCTTGTTACATATATGACCCAAAACGTGGCAAAATGTGGCAAACATAAGTCTGATGTTCTGACATTATGACTTCAATGGTGATGTCAATGAACAGTTAGCATCCACTTTTCAGCACTCTATGAAGAACAGCTGTCTAGGAAATAAGGCTGGTAGTGAAAATGCTTTTTTTGTGTATTTGTTTTTGTTTAAATGGAAGACTTGCAACTCCTTTGAAACTCTTAGAAAAATCACAGATAATTCTCAAAGAATGTGAAGTTGTGTATGAGGTAGACATAGCATATGTTCTTAAACAGAAAATATCAAAGTAGAATATACAAGATTTGTGACACTTTGATTTAATGATGAAATACATAATTTTGTCAAATTCACTACTTCACTGACTGAAAATTTGAGATGAGTGCCAGACTATCTTCTTTGTAAGATCTTTAGAATTTTGTTAGACCAGTAAAGTGTCATAGTTTGAAGGCTGTCATTACTTCAGACTTCAAACCCACTTTGTTTTTCTTTAAATAATAATAATAATAATAATAAATTAAACCAGTATTTTTCTTTTTAACCCAACTTTCATTCTGTACCAAATAAAATAACTTAGAGAAGCTTATGTTCATTACTGAAATTATTTTATCATCTGGAGTGGCAATCTCATCAAAGAACAGCATTGTTTGTTTAAGGATTTATTTTCATAGGGTAGAAGATGCACTAACAATTCCAGCTGCACTGAGAGCATTTATATTATCACTGCCAAGCAACAAGCAGTCAACAGCACATCACTGGAACAGGACATACAGCAGAAATGTGCACAGCTGCTGCTTCTTACTGACTTCCCACTGTTTAGGGCATCCCACAGCCAAAGCCAACCACCATGAAAATAATTAAATGTAAGTATGTGACAGCCTCATGAGAGACGTAGAGATGCGGCATGATCCCTATTCAAAAAGCATGTGGGGTGGTTGAAGGAATCTGATGTTTGAAGAAAATCTTATGGACCATTAAGTTTCAGCATTGAAGATTTAATGTATAATATACCTTTATACCATCTGGATATTCATTTCTAAGTTTTTGAAACCACTAAGATCTAAATAAAGTTGAACTTCTTATTTCCATGCAGAGTTCAAGAAAGTGCCATACTGAAAAAAAGGCTTTACTGTATTCCACAAAAAGGTCTCATATTCTTTTATCAAAACACTAGCAGTTTAAACATAGACAAACTTAGATATGGGAGATTTAATATCTCTTATTAAACCAAGCTATATAACTACAGAAAACAGACAAATGAGATGCACAAACCACTCTAATGAATCATGTGTAAGCAATAAAAAATAAAAAATAAAAAATAAATGTCGCGGGTTAAGCAAGATCTACCTGTGCCCGTGACAGGGGGGCAGCTGGCCCAAAAGGGCCGCTGGCCCAAAAAGGGAAGGGGAAAAGGGAATGGGAAAAGAAAACAGCGGCAGCGATCTAAGGAGGCACACTTATTTACTAAATACTATATCAGAATACAGAATAATACAATATAATACAATATAATTGTAATTAAGCAAAAGAGAGAGAGAGAGTGAGTCCCAGAAACCGAAAGGCCTACTGTAAGCTCTAGGCGAAACGGCTGGAAGGCACCCCACGCTCCAAGGGATCCGGGAGAGTGTGAGATATCAGTCACGGGAGTGAGATTATATACTGTTCTGGTCCCGTGACTTATCTCCTGACCGTGATGTCCTCTGGGAAATGTAGTTTTCTTCTGTGAACTATCCATACTTTACATGATGTTGTGATGTGGAATACTAATAGCAGAATTACAAAAGTATTAAACCATGACAATAAAAAATAAAAAATAAAAAATAAAAAATAAAAAATAAAAAAAAGGGTGTTGTTAAAAGTTAAGCTACTTCTTTCATCAGCCCAGAGTATGGAGAAGGGGCTGAAATAAGTGAATGACCTCCAGTAGGAATTCAAAACATGGAGGAAGAATTTGCTGTGATCTATAGACAGGAAATGGCTTCCAGTTATGTGTGGGCCATATGTAAGATACCATGCAACAGTGAGAGTAACACCTGATAGTATTTTTTGTTGTTTCTGTTTACATTAAAAGGTTATAGGAGAAAATTACTCCATATAAATCAACTAATTAAACTTTCAATAGTGCCAATGTTTTACTACTTCAGTTCTATGATTCTATGCTACAAATTTCTAGGTAAGTTACACTAAATCAACATCTAACACATTCTTTGTTCCACGACTTGCCTTAGCTTCATAGATCCCTGTGGCCAGATCACAGGTATCAGTAGCTATGTGCATGGCAGTTATCCAAGGTAAATACAGAAATGTATGAATGTGTGTCAGAAATCAGATAAAAGACCAGATCAAACAGGAACCATCTTCTTCCAGATTCCCATTTGTATCATAAGAATTTAAAATACTATTCAAAATATCCAGAACAAAATACAGTTGTCTTTATGCCATTATGATAAGGCAACCACATGAACGCAGCGAGCTGTTACCCTGTCCTTAGGTATGCTTATAGGCATGTTAAAAGAACATAGCTTCTGGTGGAAACTTCTGACAGAAGCCTCTCCTATCACTTTTCATCTTGTCTTTCTGGTAAGCTCAGTTTTCAAGTACTTTTCAAAGAATGTCCATGGCTTTGGGTAAAGGTATATTTGGCAACAGATTTATTGCAGATTGAAATTGAAGTGAATAAATATCTTTGAGCCTCTTGCCAGCTGGCTCAACTGGTAACAATCTCAAGGTCACACAAGGAAACAATCTGAAGCCAGGTGGATTGAGATCAGAAGGGTGTAAAGGCTGCCTTACACTTCCATTCCTAAACTGCTGTTTGTGGACCTTGGCAAAATGTAGCTGACAGCTAGGAAATGTACATATTTCTTGCCAACTCAGCCAAAGTGAGGCCAGTTTTTTGGGAGGCCTATGAGAATCCCACTGCAAAGTTTTATTGTCATAATTTACAAGGTGCCTGCACAGCAAGTGCAGCCAAAGGATGATGATTCAGCATGTGACAGATGTAAGAGTTCTGAAAACAGAGGTGTTCCAGCCAAAAGGGCACGTGTGCTATTCATAGCATATGTTTCATGAAATGTAATGTCTTTTTGTGTTCTGCTTCAGTGGTGGGTAAATGAAGAAAAGGAGGTGAGAAAGCTGGGAAAGAAAAATCAAGCTGTAAAGGTGTTCAAATTAAGTCTTAAGAAAAAAAGTAGCAAACAACAGCCTGGGAGTCTTCTTTGTTATTCCTGCTCTTCTCCCAGCATACATGTATTCTGTTTTTTCCCAACAAAATTACTTATCCTAACTTCAACCAGTTGATAAAAATTCTAACTGAGGAACTGAGACTGGGTGAAGAAAGCAGACAGTCCATAAGTGTCCAACCTTTTGGCTGATCTGGGCTGGACTGAGTAAAGAGGAACTGTCTTGGGACACACATATGTAGGTTGCTCTGAAAGTAATGCTTCCTTTTTATACCCATGGGAACTTCAACAGATACAATGAACACAGTAACTCTGTTTGAGCACCATGCCAGGGTTGCCACACACTGAATCAGGATGCCTGGGGCTCCATCCAGCCTCCTCTGGGTAGCCTGTCCCAGTGCCTCATAATCCTCCTAGTAAAATATTTCCTCCTAAAATCGAATCTAAATCTCCTCTCTGTAAGTCATTCCCTCCTGTCCTTTCTCTATCAGACTCTGTAAGAAAGCTAGTCTTCTTTTTAAGTATTGAAAGGCTGCAACTAGACTCTCTGGCATCTTCTCTTTTCCAGGTAGAAAAAACCCAGCTCCTACAGCCTATCTTCTTAGGAGTGTGGTTCAGCCCTCTAAGCAATTTAGCATATTCTGTTAAAGTGATTTTACTGAATTATAAATGTTCAGCAATCCTATGTTCTGTTCCAGAAAAATAATAGTTAATTTCCTAAATTCATTGTTAAAACCTATTTCAGAGAATACCTGTGTTTTGAAGACACAGTCAAGCGAGTATATGAATGAAGCATAGAGGAAGGTTTTTGAGAGATTTACAGAAGGATTTACAGTAATAAAATATATATTGGAAAATTCTACTGGTACGTAACTAATTGAGTAGTTGAAGCTCCTTTGTAACTATTGTTAGTATTGGAAGTATTTCTTCCATTCTTTTTGTATTAACATATCACATTATCAGTCATGTAACTGCTGTGTTAATTAACACTATTTCCACTCTTTAACTGGACAAAGCAATTTTATACACTTCATTTTGCCCTACAAACCAAAAATTCAGCACCTTTTCTGAAAACACTAGCCATTAAATTATTTTATCAAAAATCTATTTCTCTCTATAAAGAAAAATATGAGGTGAAGAAAAAATCAAATGTGTTTGGCATTAAAATGAAGAAACTGCTGATGCCTTATCACTCTGTGTGATGTATGTTATTGTTTTAAATAATAATAATAATAAAAAAATTCAGACATTCAGATTCTGCATTATTGAGTGGAAATTTGACTGAAGCACTCACAGACATAGAAAACTTGCTACTATAGAATGTGAGCTGATGTATCAGTGTCAAGATCTTATAACCTTGAAGCTTTCCGAAATGCTGAGTTTAAACAAGAGACTTCAGATAATGTATTGATACAATAAGAAAGAAAACCTTCAAACTTATGCAGAGCACTATGTGAAAGGCTTCTAGGTATCACTGTCAGAATGCTTCATATTCTTTTTTTTTTTTTCTGCAGAATAATTAGATATATTTTTAAAAAATAAATATTTTAATGTAATTTATTACCCACTAACAAAAGCAGAATCTTGTAGCATTGTAGCTGATTAAAACTTAAAAGAACAATGAGATGAATTAAATTTATCTTACCAATTTGAACTTCAAAGAGCTTATGGTGAGGAAGAACAGTTTTATGGCCTACTAATTAACAAAACTGAGGGTGAAAATACATAACTGTTCTCAGAGTAATCCTGCTGGGCTACTTTCACTTAACTAAGCCTCGCAAACATACTTTTCTAATTTATAATAGGTAAGCAGAATCTTGTATGAGACATTATGTCTAACTGATATTGGCTGAGAGTGATGGAAATTATGAATTGTTCAACAGAAATTATGTCCTTCTGTGGGGAACAACAGATATAAAGGCAAATATTTGATTTGAGTGGAGTTTTTAGAGCATAGCTTGATAAAACATTTTAAACAGCTATAATTTAGAAAGCATTAGAACAACACAGAAATTTCAGAAGGAACGGATCTTATGCTATCTAATGCTACTGAAATTAAAAGTAAAAAAAAAAAAAAAGAAGAAGAAAGAAGAAAAGGACTTTGAAAGCTATCAGTAGGGTGTGATGCCAATTGTATTTACAACATGCAGACCAGCATCACACTAGGAAATAGGAAGGACAGTCATTCATGTCATTCATGTTGGATATTGACAAGACTTCAGTGACATTGCACACAATCAATTACAAAGTTACACAAGATGCATCAAAAAGGTTTTACTTGTTTGTGGAATTTATAACTGTTTACTTTTTTTTTTTTTTTTTTTTCCCCAGGGATGGAAACAAAGAGCTTCCAAATTTTCCAGTACCCTGATGGCAGACAGAAGCTGGTAATATTTATAGTTTTCTTAAAATAAACATATCTGACAATTTGAATATTAGATGGAAAGCACTCTCCCTATTACAGTTTTGTCCATCGGTAATATAACATGGGATTGCATTCTAGCGAGATCCTTCAGTCTACTCCACAAGGTGTTGGTTATAATGAAGCACATTTGAAATGTCTCTACAGCAATGTACGTAGCACAAAGAACAATCAAGAGGAGCTATGCATCTTAGCACAGTTTCAGACTTAAAACAACACTGACATAAGTGAAAGCTGGTGGGAAGAGCCATGATGAACAGTTGTGGGTGCTTCAGTAGGGACGGGCAGAGCAGAAAATTTGGGAGGATTCCAGCATGTATGAGGGAATGGCCAGGCTATGGATCTCACAACTGGTGATGAAGAGGTTGAGATCCTCTGTGTAAGACGAACAAGTAAAGTGAATGTCACTGGGGGGCTCCACTATAGCCAGCCCAGCCGAGATGTTGACATCAATGAATTATTACTTAAAAAATTATTTAAGACACCTCTAGATTAGCCATCCTTGTCCTTATGGAAGAATTCAATTTCCCATGTGATAACTGGGTATATCATATTTGATACAAATAGGTCCAGGAAATTCCTAAGTCACTTTGATAATAGCTTCCTGATGAAGGAAATAAAGAAGCCAACAAGGAAAAATGCTATCCTAGATTTGTTGCTTGTATACAGAGAGGTTCTCATGGGTGAAGTGGCAACTGATAGTCATATTGTCTATAGTGACTATGAAGTAGTCAAGTTTTAAATCTGTGGTGAGAGTGGGAAAGCTGCCACAAACTGAATGTGTGGAGAGTAGAATTCAGGCTGCAATTAGTAAGGTTCCAGTTGCCTGGAAGCTGGCGAACAGTGTTCCAGTTTTCAAGAAGGGCAAGAAAGAATACCCTGGTAATTACAGGTCAGCAATCTAATTTTCTTTTATGACAAATTTACCCATCCAGTAGAATAAGAAAAGCACACTGATGTAATTTTTAAGATTTCAGCAAAGATTTTGGCACTGTTTCTTGCAATATCCTTCTGGACAAAACATCTGTTATACAGCTAGACAAAAGAAATGCAGTGTTTGAACAATTGGTTGTTGGGCTGGGCTCAGAGGGTTATAGAAAATGGAGTTACATCAGGCTAGTGGCCAATTGCCAGTGGGGTTCCCCAGAATAATATTTTATAAATAATATAATAATATCAGAATAATATTTTAAAATAATATGTAGTATAAAAATAAATAATAATATGTTATGAAATATTTTCTTTATTTATAAGGAGTGTATAATAATATATATTAAAAAAAATAATTTTCTTTCTTTTCTCTTATTTCCTGTAAAGAATGAAGTAGTGTCAGACTTCTTCCTTGAATATCTCTTTTACACCACATGCAAAGCAACCCTGGCAGTTCTTCCTTTACCTAAGGACTACACTGAATTATTCATGAGAAAGCCATGTGCTCATGAACCGGAACTTTTCCAAGATTCACATCTCCTTTCCCTTTGTGTTCCACATGTACTTACACTACACATTCTAATGGCAGATATAAACAGATCGGATGTACATTTTTTCATGTTCAAATCAATGTAGCCTCTATTATGGAATTTTGTTTAGACAATCTTTTTCTTTTTCTTTTTTTTTTTTTTTTTTTTTTTTTTTTTTTTTTTTTTTTTTTTTTTTTTTTTCCCAATGTTGATTTATGGCACTGATTTCTACAGAGGTAGAGGGCCACCAGAGTTTGTATTCCCATCTCTTTTATGAGATCTATTAAGAACCACATATATTTGTGGGAATATATATTCAGAGCAGAAGCTGTGGAGCAAGATAAATGGCATGAGAAAGAAATGCTGAAAACCAAGGATACCTCCAGAAGAAGAAAAACAATGTCAAGTAAGCTGCATGATGGTTGTGTGGCAACAACCCTAATTGGAGGAAAGGTGCATGGCTAGGAATGACTCATGACTCTGATTGGACAAATGCCTGCATGCAAGGTTAAGGAGTGTTTGTGGAATGTTTCATTGACACATAAAAGTGGGTGGAAAAGTTACAAGAGAAAACCAGTGATTGTATATAAGGGACGTTTGAACCTGCAATAAACGATTTGGATTGTTCACATCTGAGTCTGTGCCTCACACTCTGCATATCCTTACACAGTTGTTTCCTATAATTCCTGTTGTTAAAATACTTATCGCAGGTATAATCTTCCACAGAATTTTTTTTTATTTCTCGTAAGCAAAGACATAAAACACTTCAACATTAATCTTCATACTTAGCTAAGAATATAGAATCTTCTTACAAGTCAACTCTGCACCTCCAGCACATCGTTCTAACACTTCCTTGCTCTGTCACTTGTGCAGTCTTTTATTGAAATCATCAACGTGGTCTGCCATAAAATATGCTGATGACTGCCAGATTGATTTTCTAGTTAAAGCAGTGAATCAGCTCACTGAGGGCCCAGCATGCATTGGATCCAGCACAAGAAAAGTGTTAAGAACATGTATCTGGAGGCAAGAAAGGAAGTCAGTAAAGGGGAATCTGGTCAGGCAAGATGTCTTTTGGCAGTGGTGAACTACTGGATTGTTGCAGCAGTGGTAAATAATCTGATACATAATACAGTTTGCAGTCTTCAAACTCTAAAATGGCAATTGATAATTATGAATACTCTCCAATTTGAAGTCCTAAATTGACTAGGTTCTATGAAGTGATCAAGGTCCAAAACATTGGTGATTTCTCTCTTCAATTCTCTCTTCAATTCTAGTTGATATTCTGAGAGATTTGATGATACCTTATATTCTTCCTTTCTTAATTATGTACCTCTGTTCATTTCCATTTTCTTGAGACAATGCCAGATGCTGTAATGCTGTAGGCTTTTTTTCTCTTTTTTTTTTTTTTCATACTTCTACAATAAATATGATTCCCATTCACTCTTCCCTTCACAACTTGTCTTTTAATACAGCCCTGATCTTTTCAAGGTCTCCTATAATGTTTAATGTCCCATTTCTCTTATTTTTGCATGTTTTTCTCAGTCACTTAGATTTATAATGTTAGATAGAAGCATCTTCCCTGCTTCTGAACCACCTCCTTTTATATATCTTAACCACAATTAATGGGAAGAGAAATTCTTGATTTTTTACCATGTCTTTAACAAGCTTTGTCCATTTTGTAGTTTTCATTAAAAAAAAAAGATGAATTCCAGGTCTTATCTTTCTCAAACAAACAAACAAACAACAACAAAAAGCAAACAAACAAACAAACAAAACAGAAAGTATTTTCTCACATAAAATAAACTGAGAATGCATACTTTTTCAGATTCATATGCATTTAATAAATCATTAAATCTAAATCTTGATTAAAGGCATTTTGCTTTACTTAGGGATGGTATACAGTAAAGGATGTGGTAAAAGGAATATTTTTCCTTCACACCCATTTATTTGGAATGCACGCATAATATGTGCAATACAGTAATGAGAAGTTTCAGAGAAATATAGAAATCTTGTATCTGAGATGACTAAATCTGCTACAAGCAAATGAAATGCTCCTTAGTTATCCACAGTCTTAGTCCACCGCAGTCAGCCTGTAAACTATGTCCACCCACTTCTTGACAATAACATCAAAGTTATACAATAATAAAATTTGTTCAAAAGCAGCAAAAATAGTCAGAAACTGTCGTAGTTGGAGTTGAAAACTATTATAAAGCACTTTTTCAATAAAAATCTTTTTCCATAAAAAGTATTCCTGGGAATGGAAAGAGATAAAATCTATGCATATAATGCATTAAGAAATGCTCTGTTTAAGGTGTCAGAAATATACATATAAATATATACATATGCTACTCTAAATAGTAAGATTTTTTGCTATTTGTAATCTTGAATCTGGACCTCATATTTCAGAGATTCTCTGATTGTTCTAAACAATATTTTCCAAAGATTATACATTCCAAATGCTACACTTCAGTAAGTCTCTTTGTGCAATAAAACAGATATTCTAAATAAAGTGGCCAAATCAGTAGCAAGAAAAACTGCCTCAAGAGAGTCTGAGTGTAACTAAGCAACAGCAGCTGCCCTCTGTACCTCAGCTGCTTGATGTTTTTGTATATTTCATAAATTTATTTAACTTTATATTCTGGCATATGCATCAACAATCTCTTTCTACAACAGTCATTGGCTTCGTATGGAGTTCTCATCTAAAAGAAATCCTATTTGAGTGTGTAAAACTTCCCAAACAGTTCTAAGAGAAAATGTAGTCATGCGGTGTATGTAGGTTGCTTCAAAAGTAATGCATTTATTTCTGTGGAAACTACAATGGATATTAAGAGCACAATAACACTATTCGATAGAGCAAAATGTCAGCTACAAAACTCAATTTTTCAACATAGTTACCAATGTTAGCTATGCATTTTCAACAGCAATAAAACAGATGTTGCATGCTTGCACTTGTAATAATCCGCACCAGCAGAAGTGACCTCTGTTGCTGTCACCACTGCTGAAACATACAGTCCACTACCTAATTTTGCTCAGATCCACTCTTTGGTTGCTATGAACATTAAGCAAGTGTCACTGAATGCCAGTGGGTGCCATTTATTCCACACGGAAGAATTCTATTACACACCTTTTCTTCATATGCACTTCCACGTCAGGCACCAATTTGTTAGGCAGCCCTTCTGCTTCTGTCTGTTACATAGCAACAAAATGTAATGGAATACTGGTGAGAAGGTTCAGCTTGTACTGACATACCATCAACATCCACCTCTGACATTGTGGGCTAACATAATAAATAGGAAGCATTACTTTCAGCGCAGCCCTAGTATTTGGAAATTAATGTCATGTTATTTAGTTCAGCTGAGCTTTTGTAGCTGAAGGCAACTTCATGAGCTTGAGAAGTTAGTGTATTAGTCTCTTAGAGGTGCAGTATTTGGGACACAGTAGGGGGATGAGAGAGTGGACACAACTAAACAAGAAACCTCCAGTCTGCAGATCAGCCTTGGATACTTTAACTTTTTCTGGATAAGAGAGAAGGGAAGAAAAGGAGATTAAAAAAAGTAGATGTTATGCATCTTCAGATGGATATAATTAAAAATGTGAAATTTAAATGCATTTAATTTGAAGAAGGTATATTTTTGGAAATTTCTCGAAGAATGCTTACTAGAAAATAGGGAGAATTATAACTCAAAGGAAATTCTGCTGACTCAGAAAATTTGAAATGAATTATATTGCCAAAATGCCTGACATACTAGCAGGATAATTGAAACAATAATAATAGTTGTGATTCATAATAGGGATTCTGTCCATAAGCCAGCTGTATATATTTTTTGTGTATATGGTATTTGTAGATATGATTTTACTACTTAGTCATTCCATCAGTTTAAACAGAAATGTTAGCAATTAATTATTGTATGAAAGAAAATGAAAAGATATAGGATTTTATTTACTATGAACAAAAATACTGAGGGATCATAATATCTCCAATGATATTATTAAGCTGCTGACGCTACTCTACTACTGCTGCTCCACTACTCACTGAAATAATGTACTGGTAAGGTCAGTATTAGTTCCTCTCTTTGGAAAGAATTGAATGTGAAGAAGGTAAGGAAGGATAGTGAGGAGGACCCTCATTAATACTTTATTGTCAAGTGCAGCAACAGTACTTGACAATGTATTTCCTTAGCCACACTATTCATGTGAAGAATGATCATAGTTCCACAAGAACAGATCAATCCTACTATAATTTCTTAATATGTTGGCTCCATCAATGGAGAAAAGTAGAGATATTTTGGACTCTTCCCTTCATTCTGGTCAATGATTTCCACATCTGCTTTACATTCACCAATTCTGTTTGCATAGTTGTGTAAAGTAGATTGCTGAAATGATTTGGATTAAAAGCAGTCCTAAGGGATAGTTAGTTTATAATGGAAATGTTACAACATCCAGATAGCTCATAACTTAAGCGTTTACAGTTTGTATATAGTTTTCCTAAATTACTACATCAATCTTTAACTCTTTCTGATTTTTCTAAGCATTCAATTGGCCAGTTCCTCACTGTGTCTAAGAATACATTGTTCTGGATTCAGAAGAGAACCATAATAAGGAAATATTTCCCCATATGCAGCAGAAGGTTAGCATAGAAACTCTGTGCAGTAAAACTTTCAAACACTTTTTATTCTTTATTCATGACTTTGTTCTCTCTGCCATAGAAAGAATGTGAACTTTTGTGTGTTTCATATAATTAAGGTTTAAGAATTTACATCTTCTGTATCTTTTTCAAAGAGGTTCTACCAGCCCAACAATTATGGATTAGTGTGTAACACCAGGAAAGGAGTATGCAGACTTAAGAATGCAGATATAGGCAAATTCATTTTGCAAGTCTACCTCTAATTATAATTTTGGTCTTTTGGCAACATAGAAGGAGTTCCTCAATGTTAATAATAATGGGATACCTCAGTAATGAATTCCAGTAAAACTTTCAGAGCTCCAGGTATTCTAGGTTCAGAGTTATTCTAAGGAAAGTTTTGAAAATATGCCTTACAGACTTGTCACTTGGAAGGATGCATGACTCTAGCCATTTGCACTGATATTTTGTTTTGTTCATTCAGTCTATATGAAAAAAGTATAACTCATTTTTAAACCCAGAAATACAGTTTTACGGTTAATACAGCTTCAAATCTAATTTCCTATGGATGTGATTCTCTATTCTGTTGGAATTTAATTACTTTTAATGTAATTTCAGGATATCCCAAGACTTAATTCACCTTTTTAGGACTTCTGTTTACATTTCTTCTTGTTCTTTTAGAAAGAAAGATGAAATTAGCATCTAAAGAGCATACAAAATTAACTGACAGGAAGCTTTGTCTTCTTGGTCACTTCTTAAATGTCTGAAAGTATAATGTTTAAGTCATCTCCCATTAAACTAGAATAAATTGCAATTATAAAAGTTAGTTTCATAAGAAACATAAGAAATAGTGAAATTAAAGTAAAATGTTTGGTATTTTATATTTCAGTAAATATTAGTACTGTTTATATTATTTTAGGTGAGTTTTCCAACTAATAAAAGGATATTGACAGCATCAAAATTGAAAACTTTGATTTTTCATACTTTCTGACTTACTGTCTGATATCAAATAAACATGATGTAGATGACTAGTTTATGTTCAGTGATGTCAAAGGAAGATTTTAAATGGATGAATTTGTTTTCAAAATTTAAGTCCTTTGTAATGGTTAACCAGTTTGATTTGTTTTGATTTTAGGAGATGTACAGTAATTAATATCATTTTCTAGTTGTAAAATCCAAAAGAAGTTATGAAGCTCTATGGAAATTAAATTGATTTTACATTTTAATTAATATATATCTCTCTTTTCACCACTTTTATTAACACTAATTTCATCTGACATACGAACATGACATAGACCACTATGTTACTTCTGTGCTGAAACATGTAAAACAGACTACAAACATTTAAGCATTGAGCCCATCATTACATTAGCAGCATAGCTATTGAACTGATCATACTGGATCTTGCTGAGATGGAGTAAACATTTCATAGCAGGCCACACTGTTCTAAGTTTTGTATTTGTGAATAAAACCATGTTGGTAAAATATGAGTGTTACTGTCATTGCAGAACAGTGATTTCACGATATCCAGGCTTTCTTTTTCTAATTGTGAGTTTACACATACACTTATACACAAACACCACCCTAAAACTGCAAGAAGAAGTGGGAGGAAGACCTTGGGAGAAAACATAGCTGGGGCAATTGATCCAGATTGGCTAGAAACATGTTCCATGATACATCATGTGAGCAGTTTTGGATGCCACAGTACAAAAAGGACATAAAAATACTAGAGAGTGTCCAAAGGAAGACTACAAAGATAATGAAGGGTCTAGAGGAGAAGACCCTAAGAAAAAGCAGCTCAAGTCACCTGGTTTGCTTAGTTTGCTAGAGAAAAGGATATTGAGGGGAGACCTCATGGTGGCCCAGAGCTTCCTCATGGAGGGGAATGAAGGGGTAGGCACTTATCTCTTCTCTTTTGTGACCAAGGATAAAACCCAAAGGAATGGCATGAAGCTGTAACAGGAGAGGTTCAAGTTGGATGTCAGAAGGTACTTAACTGGAGGGAGTGGTCAGGCACTAGAACAGCATCCCCAGGGAAGTGGTCATGACACTAAGCTTGCTGGAGTTCACAAAGCGTCTGGTATATATGGTCTTTTTTCTTGAGGGGTCCTGTATGTAGCCAGGAGTTGGATTCAGTGATCCTTATGGGCCACTTCCAACTCAGGGCATTCTATGACTCCATGATTCTATGATTACATAGCGTTCAGCAATCAAGCTGAGACAGAGGAAGAGGGAGACAGGGGTTGTCTTCCAAAATGCTTGTTGCTTAGAGACTGACTGGGACATAAGTTTGCTTATAAGAAGTTATGAATGATTGCTTTTTTATCACTTACTCTTTTTCCTCTTTCCTTCAGTCTTTAATCTTTATATCAACCTACAATTTTTCTCACATGTTCTCTTCCTATTCTGTCCTACTAAAGGGAGAACAAAGTGAGAAAAGAGTAAATGGCAGTGGGCACTTAGCTGCTGACCAGAGCTGACTCTCCACACTGATATGTAGTTGATTCTAATCACAGAATAATAGAATCACAGAATATCTTGACTTGGAATAAATCCACAAGTCTGATTTCTAGATCCACACATGATCAGCCAAAAATCAAACTATGTTTCTATGACAAGGAAGTTGTAGGACACCGTGAGGCCTCCAAACGGCCAAAGTACTTGAGGTGAGGCCAGGGCAGCATTGACCAGAGTGGAACAACCCCTTCCTCAACTGGCTAAAAATCTATGGCTGATACAACAGAGCGTACAGTTGGCCCTTTTGACTGCCAAGGCACACTGTTGACTCATATTCAGCTTTCTGTCCACCGATCCTTTTCCTCAGGACTGCTCTGCAGCCTCTCATCCCTCAGTCAGCATCATCCATAAACTTAGTTGAGAACATATTCCAGGCCTGCAGTCAAGTCACTGATAACAGCCTTAACTGGCCCTGAAAATAGAGTTCTGAGGAACCCCACTAGCAATTGACCGCTAGCCTGAAGTAACTGTTTGTTATAACCCTCTGCTTGGTCCAGAAGGATACCGTGAGAAACAGTGCCAAAATCTTTGCTGAAATCTTAAAAATTACATCAGTTTCCTTCACTTTTTCAACTAGATGGGTAACTTTGTCATAAAAGAAAAGTAAGTTTGTTAAATAGAACTGTCTATCTATGTATAAATATTAAATAGGACTATCTATGTTAGTGACATAGATTATGTGTCTGAGTGCACTGCCAGCAAACATGCTGAGCTCGTGCAGTTGGTATGGCAGAAGCACAGGATGCTATCCAGATGGATCTGTACAAACATGAAAAATGGGCCCATGCAAACATAACAAGGTTCAGCAAGGTTCAACAAGGTCAAGTGCAAGATGTTGCACTTAGGTTGGGGCAATCCCTGATGTGTATACACACTGGGAGAAGAAATCATTGAGATCAGCTCTGCAGATAAGGAATTGGGGGTCCTTGTATATGAAAACCTAGTTCTAGTTAGTTCTAGTTATTACTAGATGATCTTTGAGGTTTCTTCCAACTAAAACCATTCTATGATTTTATGAAATAATTGATCATTAGGCTCAGGAAGAATAAAAAGTGTTGGGGAGAGGCAACAAACCAACAAGCACTGACATATATCTTAATTTTTCTACTGTGGTTTAATTGTATAAAAAGAGACCTATTTAAAATTCTGAAAAAGCTAAACAAAAAAAAAGAGGCAGAAAACTTGCCATTTCCTTCAACAGTTGAGACTGTATCATTATATACATCAGACTCTGGTATCTGTGTTCCAACTCAAATGTCAGTTGTTTAAGAAAACTCATGCTACGTTCCTCTTTCGGTTGTCTCTTAATGTATGAGCAGAGGCATCTTTTATATTCTTGCTCAGAAGAATTGTACAACATGTGTGTATGTATGTACATGCATATATACATACATACATATATATATATATATTCTATCCTACCATAGTTATATTTTTAAGAATTAGTAAAATTAATCTGACACATAACCTCAGAAACAACAATCTCATTGGGAATTCCTTTTTCTTTTCTTCTTTTCTTCCTCCTCCTCTTCCCATACTCCTTCTTGCTTCCTGCCTTATTTTCTTTTTTTCTCACAATTAGAAAACCAAAATAAGCCTTTTCATTGCTTAGATTTGTGCAGAATATCAAGCAAACAATATGCCATGACTCTCTGGATATGCCTGTGTTCTCTAGCTGATTCAGAATTGCAGAACTTCCCAGTGAATTTTCAGTACTTGCAAAGTTACTCAAACTTGCAGACCCATATTTTTTTAGAACAGTACCATTTCCCATCTTACAGTATATTGCATGGCGCTAAATGTTTTCTTTTATTAAATCTATCATGGCTCTTACAGACTCTGATGGTACACTTTCATTAACCAGCCCAAAAATGCCAAATGAGATCACTGATTCCTACCGTCTTTATTATTCTTATATATCTTATAAGAAATGTTGTAACTGAACTTTGATTATGAACTCTTTGTTCCTGAGAAGTTTTTTTTTGTAGCTTGGGCCATATATCTAAGTTGAAAAATGGTGTACTTTTCAGCTCAGTGGTAATTCTTTTTCTGATTTTCATTTGTTTTACAGAAAGCTGCAAAAGAGTGAGAAGATGGTAGAAAAATGGGTACATGTAAGGCCAGGGAAACCAATTATTTTAACATAATTACATACCATGATTCCGTGAGTGAATTTTGCATATGGTAACTTCTATGCATTTTTAAAACAGAACTATCTTAATAAAATAATAAATAGCAGGAAAAAGAGTAAAGAGTATTAAAAGTAAATCTTAAATATTTTTTGGTCTTTTACTTCTTGGCATGAGAAAACTGAATATTTTTCCATCTTGTGGAAAAGGAAATTTGACACTACATAACTATTTATAAATTTGCAGAAGAGGAAACAGGAAAATTATCCTTACTTAAAACACAGCTATACCAAACAATTTAGAGAAAAGTGACAGAAATATGAATAAACAATAAATTCATTATTTTTGTTATCAGAGATTTGAAGGGTTAAGTAGGGTCACATTTTTATAAAATATATAAATATAAAGGCATTTATATATAAATATACAATATCAATTTTTTCTGTATAAATACTTTCCTTATGAATGTTTTATGCATGATGTTGTCATAAGGCATATTATTTAATTTACTTTCTGTTTTCCTCTCATTTTCTACTGAAGTCAAAATGAAATTGAACATAAAGAAACTATATGTTAAAGACAAAAGATCATCCATTTCAAGAACATTTTGTAAAAACATTTACTTGTAATGTATAACTTTGCTTATTTTCAGGAAACTCTGTCTCCACTGTGGTTACAGCATCCCTCCTAGTTTGTCTGTCTTCCTTTTTGTGTCTACCCAGCTGCACAGAGGCTAAATTTGTTCAATGAAGTGGCAATCTCTCTTTTTTTTTTTTTTTCTGAACCTGTCGATAAAGCTACCAGGAAGTTACCAGGACAGCAACTGTCTTTCCTTAATGCTGATCCTATTTCAAATATAGAGTATATTAAACTGCTTAATGCACCAGATTCGATCTTTCCCTAGGATTTCATATACTTTATATAAAGTCCACTGGAGTGGTGGTAATAGAAAAATACCCCGTATGAAATCAGAGACTAAAATTACATTATTACCTGTGTACAAAGCTTTTAATAGCAGATTTTAGAGAAAGAACTCAGGGGGAGAGGGGGTTATGATTTTTTAGGGGGAAAATGTGGGCTGAGCATTTGTTTTAGGCAAGATTTCTCATTAATTATTTGAAAACTGAAATGTTTTAGCTAGACCCGAATGCGGAAAAGAATTTTATGAAATCTGTAGTTTACTTTTCTATATCTTGATCTAAGGACTTTTGTTGAATTGTTTTTCCCTTGGTACAAAAATGCTAGGTTCTCTTAACATTCACACACTGTACAGATATTGAAGTAGAACTACTTGACCAAAACAAACAAACAAACAAACAAATCACAAACAAACAAACAAACATGTCTTTTATATATATATATGATATATTAAGTACTGTGAGACATTTCTTTCTAAGGCAGAAAAAGAACAAGAACTGAGAACCCATCTCTCTTTCAGTGAAGAAGTGAAAACGCACATGGTCAAAAGTAGGGAAGTTTCTTTGCTATGTTTGGATAGATGATGATTACTAGATGAATTGGTTCACTGTTTAGTAATATTTTCAAATTTCATAAAATTTTTAGGTTTCTTTGGCCACTTCTTAATTTGATTTCTTCGACTGATTTCTATTGAAGACTACAAATCATATACATATATTTCTGTTGTTGCTGCTCCGGTTAATCAGAAATTATACAGTCCAGTGGTACAGTCCTAACCACTTAGCTGTGCTGTCACTCCAACTAATGAAATCTCTGAGGACACTTTGGCATCTTCTGCTAACAGGGAAAGGCTTAGTTTCTGTCACAGCAATCTGTCAGGCCTATTCAGTCACAGTCAGTGACTAGTTAGATTGGTTACCACGTGGCACTTCTAATTTCATCTTTGTCTCACAACTTTATCTCAAAAGATTAGTTATATTTCATTTAGCTATTTTCCAACTGTCTTTCATTAAGGCACTGGCAGATTCCTCTGTCTATAATCAGTGAAGAATTGCTGCTCCAGAGGGCAAGTGGGAACATCAGAATCATGTTCTGTCTCAGACACTCCAGGTTAATCTTTTTTACTTTATTGAGTACAGCTGAAACTGGGTGGGATAGATACCCTGCAGAATAAGAAGATGTTGTCAGTCTGTTATTAGCTAATTTGCTTCAGGATTCTTTGTTTTACTGCTTTTTATACCACCTTGCTTATATGGTGAGGATAGCTTTAATGAAAGCTGCCTAGAAGAAGAATGAGACAGTTTCAACTGTGTCTGTTTAGAGATGGGAAAAAGAGAACAGGTCCATGGAATAGAATCTGAAGAGCAGCCAAAAGGAATTCCAGCCAGTAAGTCACTTTAGTAGAGGCCCAAATTAAATGCCTCTATACAAAGACACATCATATGGAAAATAAGCTAGGGGAACTGGAATTTTTAACTTTGTCTAAGGCTATGATATAATAGGGCTCAGTGAGACACTGTGGGAAAGCTCACCTGATATGAGGGTGAGATGGATGGCTACAGGCAATTCAGGAGAGAGAAGCAAAGAAAAAAAGAGAGTAGGCTAGCTAGGCTAGTATTAAAGGTCTTGACTGCATGGAGCTTAGCCATCAATAAAAGGATCAAATTCCTTAGGGGAAAGGCCAAGAAGAGAGAGATAGTAGGTGGAATACAGTATAGACAACTCAATCAACATGTAACCGTGTGACATTATGGTTCAGATTTCTATAGTTTTCCTTTATGTTTTTTTCTACTTATTTTCTTAGATACTTAGAATTACTAATTTAAAAATATTATTAGCCTCCATGTTCTTTTTGAAAATATTGCTGTAACTTAACAAGTGTGGTAGTGTGACAAGTGTCACAATACATTCCATTACAAGAGAATTGCTTTAGTTTTTGCTACAATCTTTTGCTTACTGTTTTCCAATGGATTTTCTGTCCAATGGTGACATTTGTAAACAGAACAAATCAAATTTATTAGGAGAAGAAGATCATGTCAGACATTTCAAATCAAACACTCTAAACAAAATATTCTGTGACTTTCTCCTCAGCTAACTTTTGTCTTTTGTGTGTGTGTGCATCCATGTTCTTTTCCCACTTCTTTTATCTTGTCACCTAAAAAGTTCATTATTTTTCAAATGTCTACTACCATGGATTAAGTTAATTTTATATGAATCTTCAGGCAAAAAAGAAAGTGGGAAACACTTTTGTTTTATAGCTTAACTATTAGTGATAGTCACAGCTACACTTTTTATTATTTAAATTTATCAAAATTAGAGGAAATTTTTATATATATATTTTTATATTTATTGTACAGCAAAATTTTGTAGAAGGCTGTATCAGAGATTCTAGTGACCTCTAGTGTACTACAAATTTCACATTTTTCTTCCAGAATCATCAGATCCTAGTATGTATCACATAAACAAACTGAGTGTTTACTCAGGGATCTGAACAATATTCGGAGGGACATTTGAAAACAGTAATTGTGCAGCATAGTTACTCAAAATAATATCAGTGTTATATCTCATGGGTACACATTTATGAGGCACTGTCCCATGTTTTATTTTTGGATGAGATCTTGAGATATGTACCTTTATACAGCTGTGTAATCCCTGGAAACAGTAAGTCTCTATATGAAAAGTTCAGAGGTATCTGAGAAATAAAAGCAAATGATTTGTTATGCATCTGTTGGCACCCCACTATTTGGGATGGAAAATATTGCACCATTCTTAGTGTTACAAACAGAGCTTTGAGTTATTGCAGCTTTCTTTCATGCTGTTCGCACAATGTCTGATGGATGAGACCTCTAATTATTATAGAATTTTTTGGGGTGAGGATGAGAAACTGAGAAGACACAAAGATGGACTACTAGAGATTAAAAAAATATGAGAACAGTCTCAATGTGAGAGAAAGAGGTAAAAAGAAAGATAAAATGTCCTCAAAAGGAAGACTTTTTGGAATTTTGGAATAAACAACAAAGAGAACAACATTTAGCTACTGTCATGTCCATAATTAATCAAAATGTATGAGTGGGTCCACTTTCAGAATGAAATTCTCTTAAGTTCAGAGGCATTTTCCCCTGCAGACTTTTCCTTTCTTATCCCCATTGACTCTGCAGCTCCTAGTTCTGTTGTCTTCCACTTGTGGATTAACAGATTGTTAATTGAGGGAGAAGTCCCATTTAATGGTATTTACTACTTTTTCTTTGAGTTAAAGTTACAAGTTCTTGTGGCATATTTTTAAGTTTTGTCAAACTGTATGCTGTTTTGAGCACTACATATATTTTTCTTTGGACTTTTTAATCAGAAAGTTATTTTTTGCATTTTTGTAATTCTAACATTTCTCTTTTAAGTTAAAATTCTCATTTGCAAAATGAGAGATGAAAGGCTTTCTATTATTCTCTTTCTTAATTTTGATTTATTTGAGGATATATTTACTAGAACTTTCCTCGTAGACTTTTTTCCTCCAAATTCTGCTAATGAATTAAATGAATTCACACCTACTCAAATACTTATCTTTTTTTTTTACTCAGTGAAACTTTATTTCAGAATGGAAACATTCTAGTGATGTGTATACTATTTGATCACTTAAGTTATATTTCTTCCAGCCAGAAATTTAGAGCTTTCTCCTAATGTATGACTGAAGCATAAATTTTTGGATTTTCTTTAAAAAAAAAAAAAAAAAAAAAAAAAAAACAAAAAAAACAATACTTTATTGAATGAGAAATTTCAAAGGTCTAAAATTTCTGTGTGTAGCACTTCAGTTTTCATGAATTAATAGTTTTGCTTCGTTTTGGTAGATAGATTCATCCTTAAGATAGAATTTGTAGTTTGATATTACTTCAAGCTGAGTTTAATCAAGTAACTGGTGAGCATATCCATCAAATGTAAGTTGTGATTTGTTTCTTTCACATATTTGTGGTGCCACATTTAAATTCTTCTCACATTTAAATTCTTAAATTCTGAGCCAGCTATGCAAATGTAATTAGAGAATATGAGAAGAAAAAAGTCACACATGCCAGTATCGTTCACTTCATTCTATTTTATCTTTATCTAAAGAATGCAGGGGACCAGAGGCTGATATGGGACGTGTTCCTCTAAGCTGGTTATTTCAGAAGCATAAAGAATAAATAAAAATTTAACTGTGGATGTATACTTCTTGTTGTGTCAGACCTAGACTTTTCAGCTAGATTTTCAGTGCATGCAGGTTTACACTGAGCTCAGAGCAAGGAATGACTGTTTTGTGTGACAACTTGATCTGCATATATATATTAATGTATGAATCTGTACCTTTTTATGCTGGTTTTCGTTGGTATATTTGCTTTCCTGCATGTAATAGCTCTCCAACTTGTTGCAAAATTGAGGTCCTCTTTTGAACTCAGAATATATAGTAAGTGATTGAGGGGAAAAAATCTTGATTATCAGAGCTCATTTTAAGATTTATTTTCAGACTTCATTGTTCCTACTTATTTGTGGTATCTAACTTAATTCTCTAAAGCCTCCTTGAGTACCATCTGATGGATATCATTATTGCCTTTGCAAGACAGTGTGCCAGAAAAAACATCTGGTTTTAAATGACAGTGAATTAGGCCAACTCTCTGATCTGAGTCCTGGGAGGCTATAACATACAGCAGGCAAAGCCTTTCCTTTTATGTACATAGTGCAGAAGACATCTCTGTTTATTATTTGCTTTAGAAAAGCTATCAAAGTGTAAACAGAAACTATAATTTATATATACATATATATATATATATATAAAATATCCAAATACCACAAAAGCTCTTAATAAGTCAGCATTGACAGGCACCATTTTGTGGTATTACCAACAAATACCATACCGTGTACTAAAGAAACAACATGGTTTCCATGTGGTAATAGTGGTAATAGCAAACAGTAATTTACCTAACCAGTGTTGCACTTAAAAATTTTAATATGTTTAGCAGCATATGAGACTATAATGTGCACAGTAAATGGAAGGTGCCCATAATGCCAGAAAGTTTTACCCTATACTTTAAAAGCATATGTTAAAGCAACAATTTTATTATTCAGTATAAAAAGTCTTTATAAGCGTGGAAATGCAAACTCTGTCCTTTTGGACTTCCCCATAGGACTGCTCACACATTTTCCACACAAGGGATTCGACACAGGAAGTCCTGAAGTAATCTTCACTGAGGGATAATCTAATCCTGGGACAAAAGTTGTTAGGACCTTTCCTCTTCACTCCTCCAAACCCTTAGACCTTTATTTTTTTGCCCACCCTAGTGGTGGATGAGAGAATGATTTGGATTCATGCTGGAAATAGAGTTTTGGAGTTTATAGTTCTTATACTGCACTAAAACAAACAAACAAACAAACAAAAAAAACTGTGACTGATGAGACAAGGGAAACCATACAAGATAACAATTTCTGGAAAATGTATTCTGGTTCTGGTGCCCTGTCTTATATCTGAGGGTTTTCACAAAACAATGCAACCAGTATTTCCAACCTTTGAGAATTGACTAGAAATATTTTCACTTGATATTTTGATACATGCTATCATGCTATTGCAGACCTGGTTAGAAATACTAGCAAGATGGACTTTCACATTGTGATCAAAAATAAGAGCTCTAACAGGGAGTGTAAAAAATAATAATAATAATAATAATAATAATAATTAAAAAAAAAAATATATATATATATATATATGAATAAGATAGAAAGCAAATGCAGCAGCCTTTGTACTTGGCACTACCAGTGGGAAAAGACAGAAATGTTTTTTTTTCCCTGCAGTCTAATTTGTACAGTCATTTATGTATAATGTAATACTTCTGTGCAATTGAGTAGGTACATTACTTTGAAAGAAATAATGGAGCTTGGAAGGAAACTTCACAATGTTCACTTTCATAAAATATAAATTTTACAGTGATAAACATATAAAATAGGTTAAAATATGTTCTCCCAATAGAAATATTATTTGATTCTTAAAACAAACAAATATACAAAACAAACAACAAAAAAACAACAAAGAAAAATCACTACTTCCACAGCATCTTGAAATGTCTTTTGATAACAAGTGTCATATTACATACTTCATTTTAAGTAAATGGCCCAAATATCTACCTTGAATGTAAATTAACAATTAGTCTCAAATTTATGCTATTTTTTTTCTCCTTTTTAGGTGTGTAGAGTGGTTTCCAAAAGCACAGAACTACCTATTTAAAGAAAATATTTTTAATTTGAGAGTATGTATGCAGTTCTGTTGAGTAACACAGTGGCTTAGAATCTTTTTTCAGATTTGTCTTCCACAGACTGAAAGGGTAATGGACTGAAATTATTCCTCGACTTTTCTCGTATGAAAGTCCAAGCTCTGCAGGAGAGAATGACTAGCTCTTCTGCATTGAATTCTGTGGGCTTAGTAACATTCAAAAATATATTTCTGGAGAAACTCTGCCAAAGCCAGTATGCAATGTGAGATAAATCTGGATTCATTTGTGATTTATGTTTTATTTTTCTATTAATATTATAAATTTCATGTGAGCTATTTTTTTGGCAAGTAAAATCACAGACCTTCTTATAGCTCCATTAGAGCCACAGAGCTATCCTGTAGATAAAATGAGAAAAAAATAGCAGAACGGAAAGTAACAGCCAGGAGCTTAAGACAGTTTAGTGTGGCTAAGATACTAAGATGCTCAGTCAGTGCCTCATTCATCAGAGACACAGAGATAGAAATAAATCTCAAATCTTGAATTCTCAGCTGTATGTATGTATGGAGAGAGAGAGAGGGAGAGAGAGAATCATAAGATTGTTTATGTTGGAAGGGACCTTTAAGAACACCTTAGTTCCAGTCTCCTGCCATAGGCAGGAATGTCTCCCACTAAACCATGTTGATCAAAGCCCTATCTAGACTACTCTTGAATGCCTCCAGGAAATGGCCATCCACAACTATTCTGAGCAACGTGTTCCAGCATCTCACAAGCCACACAGAAAATAATTTCTTCCTAATATCTAGCCTAAATCTACCCTCTTTCAGTTTAGAGACATTGCCCCTTATCCTGTTCCTACATGCCCTTCTAAAAAGTCCCCCCCCCACTTTCTTGTAGGCCCCCTTTGGGCACTGGAAGGCTGCTGTAAGATCCTTCTGGAGCCTTCTCTCCTCTAGGCTGAAGAGTCCCAACTGTCTGTCTGTCCTTGTAGGGGAGATGTTTCAATTCTTGAATCATTGCGGTGGCCCTCCTCTGAATGTTTTCTCGAAGGTCCATGTTTCTTCTGTACTGAGGACTCCACATTTGGATGCAGTACTCCAGATGAAGTTCCCCAGCACAGAATAGAGGGTCAGAATAATTTCTTTCAACCAGCTGGTCACACTTCTCTTGGTGCAGTCTAGGATACAGTTGGCCTTCTGTGCTTCAAGTGCATGTTTCTGGCTCATATTGAGTCTTTCATCAACTGGCACCCTCAAATCCTTCTCAGGACTGCTCTCAAGACATTCTCCACCCAGCCTGTATTTCTGCTTCAAATTGCCCCGTTCTGTGAGCAGGACCATGCACTTGGCTCCCTTGAACTTTATGAGGTTGGCATGGGCCCACCTTTCAAGACTGTCCAGGTCCCACTGGATAGCTTCTTTTTCTTCCAGTGCATCAATAGCACCACTCAGCTTCGTGTCATCTTCAGACTTGCTGAGGGTGACCTCAATTCCAAATTCCACTGTCCATGTTGCCTAAAAAGATTTTAACAGGCCACTTGTCACAGGACTTCATTTAGAAATTGAGTCACTGACTGCAACCCTACAAGAGCAGCCATCCAGCCTTCTCTATACTCCTCACATTGTAATACATAGATTCACTGGTACTTTGTGGTGTGGTACCTTTTGCAGCCCCAAGAAGATTATCCTTGAAACCAGGATAATAGATGAGTAAATATTGTTAATGATTGTTCAGTGTTTTCCACAGCAGTGCAAAGCTGGATCATACCAGTTAATGCAAACAATAAAGACTAAATATATGTTCACTTTCTTGTGCAGTTGACACTTTTAGAAATACATAAATACTTTCTCCAACCTGATTTTAAAAATCTGAGGTAAAAATCTTTTTTGGTGTGTGTGTGTGTGTGTGTCTCTCCTGC
Organism: Perdix hodgsoniae; assembly: GCA_035772895.1. NCBI lineage: Eukaryota > Metazoa > Chordata > Aves > Galliformes > Phasianidae > Perdix > Perdix hodgsoniae. Next base: position 4,102,224 of record JAPSGF010000006.1, on the reverse strand, counting down.
TTTTGTTCAAACATTTGTTTCAACTCAACTTGAGCATTCTCATATAATTAATTTATTCAAATACTTGGTAAATTATTAACTGAAGGAGTTAATTAAATGTATGATTTGATGTCAGATGTATGAGATTTACAGAAGAAAGAATCAAGAGACCGTAATAATATGCATCTGATCCATCTGGTATCTACTCTCATTACTTGAATATCGAGTTCTCCATGTAAACCACACAACGCCATACTTGTTCTGTCTCCAGATTCTGAGAAAGAGTTGAAAGCATTATGGAGTTGGGTGCACAAGAAATATTGCAATACAAACCCGACTTGAAGTATGATATGAGACAGGTACTTCCCTTGGATAGAGTTCTGCATTTCTTCAAACTATGGACAACATCCCAGAGGGTAGTGCAGCCCTTTGAGACTGAAAGGAAAAAAAGGGACTTTATTTTCTGATGAAAGTAAATGTAACAGTAGTCTGAGATTCTGAAGACAAAAACTGCCTACTTGATTGTAATGTAAATCTAGATGCTTTAGCCTCTGTAATATTGCAGCAAAAAGGTCTATGTCGTACTTACGTAGAATTCAGTATAATTTAATAGGTTAATTTGAAAATATATATATACATATTAATAAATATATTTATTAATATTAGTTTTCAAAAAAAAAAGAAGGAAATAATTGCTTTCAAATTAGTGGAAAACAACAACAACAACAAAAGCCTCTTTTTTTTTTTTAATAAGACTACTATTATCAACACAGAACATAACAAATTTCTGAGCTGGATAGATCGTAATAAAAATTAAGTCTTAATTAAACATAAGAGCAGTTAATGATGATAATATTTATATTTGTCTTTTGATATTTGAGCTTTAGTGTCTGAAAAATGTGTGTGCCATATGTCATTTTAAAAATGAATTGAAAATACAATTTGAAAGCAAAAATTCCCACGCTATAGCATCTCTACTGATGCTAATGTGCTAATAAAAAACACTAGAAGAAAACTGTTACAAAAAAAAAAAAAGAAAAAAAAAGAAAACATAACTTGTACATTTCTTTTGCCATTTTAAAACCATTTTTAATCAGTAACAATACATGGTACAAAGTTACAGTGTTTCACTGTAATACATAACACAGTGGAAATTGTGCTGGAAATTACAGGGTGTTTCCCAACTGAGAGAGTGAAGTAGTAGAATTATCTTGAAGGACTCATAATAGGGAGGAAATCTGAAATAGAATTTTATGCTGCAGAGAAAATATGGATAAATGCTTATTGACTTTTGTACCAAGGAGAGAAAAGACTGTTCCAGTGTATCCTTTCTAGTGATTTATTCCCCAAAACACTGCAAGCTAACTTCCTACGTAAACAGTAACATCTAGTATGAAATAATGACTATGAAATAATAGCAATAATTTACTTTTAGGTGATATGTATCCCAGTCTCTATTCTGAGATGTCCAGAAAGCTCTAAAATGCTTCTAATTATTTGGATGCTTCTACACAGTGAGTCTTCGGAACTGTTTCCACAACAGCTGCCAGATCCTGTCATATGTGGTAGTATTTCCTGCGACCTAGGTAGTCCCATATTGAAAACACCCACTTATTCCACATGGTTGAAGAACAACTGTGAGACTAATATTTGGCAGCTAATGACTCATCACATTTAACTGTTTTAACCAAAAACTAGTTTTGACATTCTACCCAGTTAATGTTCTCCATCACATGTTAATTGCGAAAAGATTAACGACATAATATTCATAACTGTTCTAGTAGTTTTATTGCATTCATGAGTTTAGCTTCACCTGAAGGGTGAAATTATTAATAAATATCAATGTCACTTCAAGAAAGATAAAAAAAATAATAATTATATATCTTATTTCAATTCATCTTTTTAGGCTTTGCAGGGTGCTGATGGGAGTGGAAGGAACTGGTACTGAAGGAATTAACTTTGCTTATCCTGACTGACAGCTGCATCTTCAAACATCCTACTAACACATAGATGCCCTTGCTGTAGTATAGGAAGTATTCTGGAGAAAAAAAAAACAACTTCATAAGAGATTAGTCAAGCTATAATTCAGAAGTATATGGGTTGTATGTTTTCAATTATTGGAAGGTTTAGATATCAAATCATCTTCCTTGGCTTTGCTGAGAAATGTTTTATGATGTTGCTTTGTTTCCAGCTGATAAGCTAACAGCTTCTTGTGGATGCAGGAAAGATTCCAATGACTAATTCATCTGTATTAAAGCATTTGTCATGGGGAGTTTGTGCATTAAATAATTTTTTTGTGTGCATGTGTGTATGTGAATATAATACAGATCATATGGATCAAAATATATTGTACTAAAATAAAAAGTATTAATATAAAATAATAGAAGCCATTTATAAAATAATGATACATTGGAAAAAAAAAGCTAGTTATAATGGTATTAATAGCAACTAGATATTTGCTAAAGAACATTTCATATTTATGTGTAGAGTAAGAGGTAGAAGAAAACTTTTGAAAAATATTTTTTATTACTTTTTATTTGATTTTATTTTGTTAGATTTGCAGGTTTACAGAACAGTTCATGTAGAAAGGTTTGTGTTGTTGATTTTCTTATTTCTTTGTTATTGTTGTTTGGCCTTTATTTCCTAGATTAGTATCAATTGTTTTATGAAATGTCAGGAAATCTTTGATTTCAAAACGCTCCTCAGTAGAGAGATTTCCAAGTCAGAGTCTCACATATGGATTTAGATGAAATCAGAGCTGCATGGTCCAGGTTAACAACAGGTGTATAATCTTATAGGTTACAACAAGGACTTATGATGAACTATTATCAATGAATAAAGCATTTTTTTCCCTATTTTTGAGCTACATCACTCAATCACTTCTGAAAAAAAAGAATAAACTATTGTAAATCATAAAATCATAGAATGGTTTAGGCTGGAAGGGACCTTTAAGATTACCTACTTTCAGCCCCCCTGCTATACTCAGGAATACCACCCTCTAGACCAGGTTTCTCAAAGCCCCATCCTGCCAGGCCTTGAATGCTTCCAGGGAGGAGGCATTCACAACCACTCTGAGCAATCTGTTCCAGTGTCTCACCATCCTCATAGAAAATAATTTATTTCTGATATCCAGTCTAAATCTATCCCCTTTCAGTTTAAACACATTTTGCCTCATCCTATCACTACCTGCCCTTCTAAAAAGTCCCTCCCCAGCTTTCCTGTAGTCTCCCTTCAGGTACTGGAAGGCTGCTATTAGGTCTTCTCAGAGCCTTCTCTTCTCTAGGCTGAAGAGTCCCAGTTCCAGGGGAAGTGCTCCAGCTCTCTGAATATATTTGTGGCCCTCCTCTGAAACTGCTGCAGCAGAGGAGAGTAGAGAGATAGGGTCACCTCCCTTGCTCTGCTGGTCACACTTCCTTTGATGCCATCCTGAATATAAAGTTGGCCTTCTGGGCTGCAAGCATATGTTGCCATCTCACGTTGAATCTTTCGTGAATAGACACTCCCAAATCCTGCTCCTCAGGACAGCATTCAAGCCATTCTTTGCCTAGCCTGTATATATGCTTGGGATTGCCTGACCCAAATGCAAGACCTAGCATTTGGATTTGTTGAACTTCATCAGACTGACATGAGTCCACCTCTCAAGACTGTCCAGGTTCCTCTGGATAGCAGCCCTTCCCTGCAATATGTTAACTGCACCATTTAGTGTTGCCTGCAAACTTGTTGAGGGCACACTCGATCCCACAGTACAAGTCACCTACAAAGATGTTAAATATCACTAGTCCCAACACCAATCCCTTAGGAATGCCACTCATCACTGATCTCCACTTGGACATCGAGCCATTGGTGCAACTCTGAGTTTTACCATCCAGCCAATTACTCATCCAGTGAGTGGTCCATCCATCAAACCCGTTTTTCTCCAGTTTGGTGACAAGGATATAATGCAGGAAAAGTCCAGATAGATGATGTCAGTTTCTCTTTATCCACTGATGCTGTAACTCCATCATAAAAGGCCACCAAGCTCATCAAGAGTGACTTGCTCTTATAGAAATAAAAGTTTTAAACAGACTCAGAATTAAGATTTTAGGGCTACGTTTGCTTAATTTCCTTATATGTGTAAATGATACTTCATGAAAAAATAAAAGGCAGTCACCTAAATTAATTTTATTAAACTGAAGTTAGATGGCTAATTAATTGTAGATGGTGGACAGAAACATATAATATACCCATCTCAGAAGGGAAGAAGCTATCCCAGCAAAGAGCAATGGCCTTCACCAAAATCAATGCAGGAATCATATAAAAACTAGAGGCTGAAAACTTGCACAAGTTCATACCTCTGAACCAATCAGCTGTTATCCTTCCTTCTCCAACCAAGAAACTGCTTTTGTATCTCCTGTTCAGCATCAGTATGAAATATATCATAAAATATTTCTTCTCCCTGCAGTTTGGCCATAACAGTATGTAAACAGATGTGTCTATAATAAATATGACTGGTATGGTGAGCTGTTAGCATGCTATACAGGTCTCTGTTAGAGACCTGTTTGACAAGTGGTAGGACTCTGGATAAAATGTACACAACCACTGAAGATTTGCTTACAACAGATTCAATCATTTTCATCTGGGAAACATCAAGGTTCAGCAACAGAAAGCCAGGAAAGAAAGGGCCTATGATTCTAAATTACAGCTTTATTAAAAAACAAACAAACAAACAAACAAACAAAAGTTTTATAATGTGCCCTAACCACCAGAGAAAATAGTGTCATGATATTTAACTTAAAAGTGTAAATGAAAGAATTTTTGTCATAGAACCACTGTAAGGGTAACTGCATTAAAACCTCTATTTCTGAATCAAAGCAGTTTATTTGAAATATGTATTTACACAGTACAAATGATTTAAAAGAGTAAATCAATCTTATATTCAAATCTTATGAGCAATTTGACTTTTTCAAGGTCAGTTATTTTCACAAAATAGTTTTCCATTTTCAGCATGTTGGCAGAATATCAGCGTCCAAACACAGCCTGTTATAGTGATATCTGTTTCATATTTTGAAACACTTCTTTACAATAGATGCAGAAGCATTGAACTGGATCCAATTACAATTTTAATTGTTGAGAAACAGTTAGATATTGACTTCTCCCCCCAAACAAAGCAAGAAGAGAAAAGCTCTAAAAACTACAGAGTGGTATTGTATGAACTGGTCTGCTGGCTATTAAATAGCTGTGTCACTGAAAGCACTGTTTCAACATTTGGGGCATATTTTATCTTAGAGCAGAGAAATAAAACAGATACTAAAGATTCATGAAATCCTAAGCCAAGAAAAGAATAAATCCTGTGCTACTGAAAAAAGAAAAGAATGAACAGGTTCCTGGAGAATGGTCTATTAACCTTTTCCACAGCAGTCTATACAGGAAGGGAGAAATATTCTCATAATCAGTAACCTCTCTATGACAGGCATAACACACGTTTCAGACTCACTTCTGTCATTCTCCTATACAATCAAAATGATAAGAAGTTTTTACACAAATAAATGGTCCTTTCACAGTTTAGAAACAGCAGAAATGTTTCCATGGGATGGGCTTCCATGTTTCATAAAGTAAATGTCATTAGGAAAGAGGATGAGGCAGAGACTGATGGTAACTTTCTTTGTAAAATATCTGCATGTTAAACACAGGGCTCTAATTGCCTGACCATATCTTAAGAATGATGGTTGCATTGTCGGTCTCTTTTTTCTTTTTTTTTTTTAATCTGTGTGTCTGTTTATAGTTCTAGCTATTATTTTTTAGCTGCAAACAAGAGCACCACTTCCACTATGTATTATAAAATAGACATGAATATTTACAGAAATTTCTAGAAACAATCAAGTAATTTGTGCCTGCAAGTCTAATAGCAGTTAAAATATAAGACAGAGGATGTGATTCCACCTACTCTCAAAACAAAATTTAAAATTGCCAGTTGTAGAATGAAGCAGACAAAAAAAAAAAAAAAAGCTTTTATTGAATAAATTATCTAATAAAAACAGAATTTTCTGTTCATATAGTATTTTGAAGCCAATTCTGATTACAAGTGTTCATCGTGTTCTTCCCAGAAATCTGGAATAAAATGCCTGAAGTGATTTAAATTAGACAATGAATTATTTCATCTAGTAAGTATAAAATGTTTAATATTTCTGATAAGTCACTGAAACATGAAGTATTACATCCTGGTCCTCATTAGATAACTGTAGCTTTTAAGTATAATCACTAGCTTTCTTTGTTTGGTTGCTCTGTCTGCAGCTTCTGAGGCCCATTTGATGAATAAAATCGGTCATATCAGACAGCTGTTAGCAATGTTCAATTTTTGCATTTCACTTTTTCAGAAAAGTACTCAAACTTTAAGATCTTGCGAAAAAGAATGGTTCATTTTGTTTTCTTCTTTTTTGCACTATAGGAGTCCAACCAAACCCTTATGGTTTAAGAACATTTAAAAAAATAAATAAAAAAAAAAATAAAGGAGATCTGGTCCTAATTTAATTTTGTGTACTTAATATGTTCTGTCTGAAGATAGAACCCAAACTGAGAATGAAAAAATCTCTGTGTCTTCCAGCAATGAGGAAACACAGTCTGATACAAAAGTAAAAACATTCTTTTTTGTTAGCAGGAAGCCAAAAATCAAGTTGTCCAGGCAAGTCCCAGAGCACAGTACGTCAGCACAGCACAGTGAGGTGTCATGCTGAAATACTAATCAAAATGCCCAAAACTGAGATTGTGCTATCAGCACAACGCTTGTACAGCTGCACAGGATCGTCTATGCTGCTTCCAGCTCTTCAACTATCTTATTCAAAGCTGTCTTTGGCCATGGCTTGGCAACATGTTAAGCTGTCTGCTTGGTTTCTCATGAAAGATCAAAAAATACCACAGCTACATTTTCCAAAGTGCCAGTCTGCTTAACTTTTATTCTGCCATTTCAGATATGTTCAATATTAGATTATAGTTTCATCAATATAACATTGTACCAGATCAGGCTTCACCCGTTCTTCTGCATGGCTTATAAAAACATACAATCTGATGTAAATTTGATATCATGTACTCTGACTCATTTGATGAAATAGAAATATTTGCATCTGGCTTGAACTGGCTCTTCATTTATTTCAGTAACACACAGATCTGATCAGAGGACACATCACCTAAGGAGGTCTAAAAACACGTGCAATATGTGACATACAGAAGAAAAACAGAAACAAGCTCAATGCTTGTTTCCTTAATTAGAATTCAGTGGACTGCTTACAAGTGCCCTCTGTTTCTCTTACATTTATCTGGAAAAAGAAACATAAAATTACCAAGCTGATGGATGTCTGACATGACTGATATGAGAATAAGAAACATAAGTGTTTATGATTGTCTCCAAATAGCCAATATCTGTTATTTTTCACAATACTTAGTGTTCAATATTTTAAAATTTGCCACCTTGAAAAGAAGTGATGATTAATCATAGAATCATAAAATCACGGAATGGCTTGGGCTGGAAGGAACCCCAATGATCATCGAGTTCCAACTCCCCTGCCCCAGTCAGGGCCACCAACCTCCAGATCTGGTACTAGACCAGATTGCCCAGGGACCCATCCAACCTGGTCTTGAACACCTTTACTGACGGAACATCCACAGTCTCACTGTGCAGCCTGTTCCAGAACCACACCATTCTCTTTGTAAAGAACTTCCCCCGATATCCAAACGTTCCTCCTTTGAGCCTAAAACCATTTCCCCTGTGCTATCACTATCTACTTTTGCAAAAAAAAATTGATTCTCCTCCTTTTCATAATTCCCTTTTAAATACTGGAAAGCTTCAATGATGTCTCCTCGAAGTCTTCTCTTTTCCAGAGTGAAGAGCCCCAGCTCTTTCAACCTGTCTTCATAGAGGAGGTGCTCCAGTCCTCTGATCATTTACATGGCCCTTCTCTGATTAATCAATCTCATGTTTCTTTAAATCTTTTATTCTAAAAAAAAAAAATAAAAAAATCATATATTAATACACAGGAGATACAGAATCACAAAACAGTAGGGACCAGAGGGGACCTCTGGAGGTCAACTAATCCAACCCTCTGTGGTAAAGCAGGCTGCACAATAAAGCATTCAGGCGGGTTTTGAATATCTCCAGAGAAGGAGACTCCAAAAATTCTCTGGACAGCCTGTTCCAGTAATTCATAACCCTTTAAGTTAAGAAGTTTTTCCTCATGTTCAGATGTAACTTCCTCTGGTCCAATTTATGTCCATTTCCAGTTGTCCCATCAGTGTGCACAACTGAAAAGAGCCTCGCTGCATTCGCTTGTCTCCTGCCCTTAGCTGTTTCTAAACACTGATAAGATCCCATCTCAGTCTTCTCTTCTTCAGGCTGAACAGTTCAAGCTCTCAGTCTTTCTTCATAAGGAAGACACTCATAATCCTTGTGGCTCTCCACTGTACTCTCTCTAGAGGTTCCCTGTTTTCTTGAGCTGGAGAGCCCAGAACTGGACACGGTACTCCAGGTGTGGCCTCACCAGGGCAGTGTAGAGGAGGAAGATAATCTCTTCTGTCTGCTAGGCACGCTCCACATCCATACAAAACTGCGTGTATTTAGAAATAATGTTTTTCAATCTTATTTTTATAATTTGGAAAAAAGTTTACAAAAATTGTTTTCCTTAGCCCTTTAAAAATATAAACTAGAAAAAAAGTAGAAAAAAAATATTTTGTTCTTCATTTACATTTCCTTAAAGACTCATTGCTTAAAGGATTATCCAACATTTGGTTTTGGCAGCTGTCATAATCCACAGTTTTGTATTTACTTTTACAGAAAGTTCAAACAATTGTAAATAGTGAACAAATGATTAAAAAATGCATAATCTTTCCACAAATTATAAGAACCAAATTTGTCAGATAAAGTCATCCTAAAAATATTTGTCTTAGCTCTCAATGAACAATAGACATAGTGAAAAATATACTGTAGTTTTGCTTTTTGATTTGGTTTCCTGAAATATTATTATAAACATTGTTAAACAGTTTTAGAGCTTTTTTGGCTAGTTTTAGAGTATTGAGGATTTCATTTACCATTGGTGAAGCTAGTAAAGCAGAAATAATATATGTGTAGATGATATCAGACTTGAGGAAGTTACAGTCCTTGTAGTGTGACCTTGCCCTGCTAAGCGATTGTATTAAACCGAAACAAGTAAACATATAAATATTAAAATTGAATTAAGAATTGGAAAAAAAAATGTAAGTTCTTTTTGGTCAGTTTTACATATTACATCTTCTCAACTCTTAAAATTAAGAAGTGCCATGGTTCATTTCTCAGACTCGTACTGGACTCTGAAAGTGAAGCTGGATTTTCTCTGGCTCACAAGTCTCCTACAAAGACCCCACAATCTGAGTTTTGGGAATATTGTTAAGGATGTGCCAGCTGGAACCAAGCCCAGTTCACGCTCAGGGAGCTGCATTGCTTCTGCAGTGCAACAAGTCACTAGTAACAACAATTTGCTCTAACAAAAAGGCTAAGGACAGCAGTAGACAGATGTGTAACATGTCTCAGAAGACTTCTGTTATTGTTTTAACTCTACCACACTAGCTTGCTTAGTCATCTTGGACAAATTGCTCCACTTTTGTTTCTTATCATTCCTACATCTGTGAAATGAAATGATTTGTTAATTACATGATATAAAATAAGACAGAAGCTGCATCGTAACTATTTAATACAGAGGTAGTCAGGAAAGGTCTGGTTGTCTGCATTGTAGTCTTTTCTTAAAATTAAAAAACAAACAGAAAAAAATATTTCCCTGTGTCTATTTAAGAATAACGCAAAGTTGAATGTATTTCCTTACAAACTATGTGCTAACTCTGACAGAGGAAGGAAGAAAACCTAAGTAGTTACTCACAACAAAGAGAAGGACATGTAATGTATATAAATGTTAATGCTTAACTAGTGTTTTCAGTATTGTAGTACCCACTAGAACAAACCACGGATACTGACATTTTAAGTTCTATAGAACGTTACATGCTGGTATCATAAAGGATTGTGAAATTTCCTAATCAAAATTGAATTAAAACCCTACAAGATTAAAATGAGGAGGGGAAAATGAACAAACAAACAAATAAAGCACAAGTAAACAATAAGTATAGAGCTGAAAACAAAAGGATGAATGCCTACAGATATTCTATTCACATTGGGCCAATAATAGCAATGCAAAACTTGTTGCATGCACTGTGCCAATCTCCAAAATTTTTTTTTTCCCCTCGCAAAGAACAACAACAAACCAAAGATTTCACAATTACTTTACACCTAGACGTCCTATTAATTTCTTCATGATGTGGCTAAAAGAAATTGCATTTAATCTCTCTGTTAAAATGTTTAAACAAATAGATTTCTGTTTCTCCTCATGGCCTTATAGTGGTGTCCTCTGTGGCACATACAAGATTCAAGACAGCGAGGCAGGAAGAGAGTTAATGAAGGAAGGTTTTGGCACTCTTGAATTTTTTTTACATGTTTGCCAAAGACTAGCATCAGCATATCATATATATTAGGGTTGCTCCAAAACTAATGCATCCTGTTTAATTATTTTGCCAATGAAGTCAGAAGTGAATGTTGATGGTATGGCAGTATCGGTTGAACCTTTCCATCAACATTCTATTATGTTTTATTGTGGTGTGTCAGAGAGCAGCAGAGGGGAAGTCTGAGAAAATTGCATCTGATGTGAAATTGTGTATGAAACAAAGGTGTGTCACTGAATTCCTCTATGAGGAAAAAAAATGACGTTATCAATGCTTTGACATTATGAGTGCTGAACATTTATGGTGACCAAACAGTGGATGTCAGCACAATGAGGCAGTGGGTGATGTGTTTCAGCAGCAGTGACAGTGCCACTGCACAATTTTTACAAAAGTAGAATTCAGCCTCTGTTTCATCACTGGTGAAAATGCATAGCTAATGACGATGGCTATGCTGAAAACTACCTTTATGTAGCTGAAAATTTTCTCTATCGAATAGCGTTATTGTGTTCTTTGTATCTATAGTTGTTTTCATGGAAATAATTAGAAGGCATTGCTTTTGAAGCAATCTTTGTACTTTCTAGGCAAGACAAGTAATGATGAGCAAAAACTAATATTAGCAGCTGCTATTTACTAATGATGTATTTTCACAAAAAAAGCAAACATGGCTGCAATGAACTTTCTACAAAGTTATGGATTTCTTGATAAGAGAAAGTTAATTTCTAGTTGGAAGCATCTGTTCATGAATTTTCATTGAGGAACAGAACACACACTTAAAGACTAGCGTTCCAAAGGAGATTAACATAAAATATTTTCTGAGAAGCTTGAAGTACTAAGGAAGGAAGTTCATGAATTTGTCCCTTTATTAAGAAGCAGCTGATTCCAAAGAATGCAAAAAGGAAACAGGTCACTGAAAGAAACTGCTTCTTACTGTTCTGGTATATAATTTTTCTTACCTGAAGTATTATTTGTTCTCGTTTCAGAGCTATACTACTTCATCAAATGTGACAACACAGGGAGAAGATACTTAAACGCAAGATGGAACCATGTATGTCGTGAACACAATAGCCTGTTTTTTGTCATTTACTCATCCAACCTCAGGACTGAAATCTACTCACCACTGAATTTAAATTAATGGAAATAAAGAAAAATAATTAAAAACAAAGCAAATAATAAAAAAACTTGCCAAGAAGAAAACAAAACTTTAATAGTGAATGAAAAAGGAGAGTTTTTGTTTGTTGTATCTTCATTTTTTTTTAATGAAGATCCAAAGAAAACTTATGATGTTGTTTTCCTTGCAGTCCTTAATTGTCCTCCTCATCTCCTAGCTGTTTTGCAGTACTAGTTTTCTGTTTACATTTGTTTTCACCACTCTGCTGATCTTCTGTAAGTTTCTGATAGTTCTGTCAGGGATTATACTTAAACCTTACTTTCAATATCTTAAGCTGTTGGAAGTCTAATAAAAAAAAAAAAGAAAGAAAAAAAAAGGCATCAAAAGGAAGACTTCAGTGACTCACTTTTAAAAGAAGGAGCTATTGAAAAAGTCTGGTTAGAGGATGCAAACAATCTCCATATTCCTTTATGAGAGGAATTGAATCCCCTAGTAGAATTAATTTCCAGAGATGCAGAACTTTACACACAGCTATTTTTGCCTGCAATGATTTAACTCTTTCTTTTCTATTCTAGGTATAGTCTTTTACTTCTAATTCGTTACCAGCTGATCTGAAATTAATTCTTCAGAGAGGGTATAGAAAGAGCATCTATTTTAATACTTCCTTGTAAAAAGATTTCAAGGATAAAAGTTTATTCAGTCTCACCATTATTGGTCTTTAAAAGGTTAAAAATATAGACATGAATTATTTAAATATTATTCTGTCACAATGGTTACAAAACACTTAAGTGGCAGTAAGTAGTCTATTTTACTATGAGAGCAGGAAAGATGCTGATACAAGGGTCATTCTGTATCTCCTGTGCTTGTCATCATCCCAATGTATCTAATGTTTGACATTTGGAGGAAACTTAAGAAATTAGAATGATGAAAAAAAATGGAAGAAAGAGTCTGCTGATGTTCAGTATTGAATGAAACATTTACTGCATGAATGTATTTGAATCCATGTTTGTGCATTTTCCTGTGCATTGAAAAGGTCAGCATTTCTACAGAAGCAAAGTGAACTTTTGAGTGAGAAACACAGAAAGCGCTCATGATTCCTTGCAAAATATACCAACAATGCAAAAAATCTATAGATCAGTGATGTCTGCACTAGCAGAGCTGAAACTGACAAGTCTGTGTGGCACAGGGAGGACCTTTGAGGTACTCAGGTCTTGAAACAATGCAGCTTCTTTTGAAGAAAATGTTTCCGAGCTAAAGCATCCTTCCTTTGAACGGCAGCTATGCTACTCATCTAACTCATTAAGATGCTGTTGACTCGTTCCAGCCACAGAAGAACACACACAATTCTAAGTTTCCTCTATTAGCTCAGTCAGAACCATCTCAGGTGTGTCTGCACTTCCTGGAGTAGCTTAGAAAAAGGATGTCAAGTCCCTTGACCGCAACAGAGCTGTGTGCAACTGTTGAATGCTTGCATTGACGTGGTTACACCCCCAATTAAGCCTCATTCTCCTGTTGTATAAACATGGCATACCGTGGAAAATTACCGTGTTTCCTCCAGGAACAAAACGGGAGTTGCAAAACGCAAATTATCCTCTCAGGCCAAGAGCAGAGTAACAAGCAAGAGTCCTCCCAGGCCTTTCATTTTAGTTCCACGAGGTCCCATTCTGAAAGTAAAAAAAATCAGCATATGTGAAAATGTTTGTAATGATGAAGCATAAGAAAATAATCTAAATTAATAAACTAATAATTAAAATAATAATAATAATCTAAATTAATATCTGAAGACTTATAATAAAATCTCAGTAGTCAACAGAATAGATTTTTAAAAGTAATTAAATTGTGCTTGTTCATTCAGGTTGAATTCACAAGATGACTGATGGGGTTGAATTATTGCATATACAATACAATTGTATTAGCAATTAATTACAATTAATTGTATTAATAACTGAAACTGTAGCAAATGTGTCTTGTCCTGTTTTAGCATAAGAAATATAGTTTACTGAAGATTTATACTGAGAAAATAATACTTTCATCACAAAACTAAGCATTGCATCATTACATACTTTAAACAAAGTAGATATTTTATAATTACTTTCAGCCTTTTATCACTATCTGCAGTATGGCAGGGACTCAGAAACAAAAGTACACTCTGGGGGCAATCAGGCACAAACATGCCTTTGTTCTTTAGCTAAATAGAATCTATCTGACTGCCTCCTTGATACCCTTGAATTGCAAATCCCTGTGAGGCCTCAATCAGATGCAGTAACGTTTGAGTAAGACAATCTAGTGAGATGCCTGTTCAGATTATTCCAATTCATCTTCAGTGCAAGCTGCTGGTATGTGCGTGTAATACTATACCAGTAGGGAGTGTTGAATACTCAGCTCTTATGTAATTAGACATTTGCTGTAAAGAACTACAGAATTATTTAACCATCCTAGTAGACAAAAAACAAGCTTTATTTTCTCTGCTACTGAAGCATGTACAATTTGTTATCCACTGCATTCAACTAATTTGTTCCTGTGCTTTCTGGATTAAATTTTAAGACGTTGATAAGCAAATCTCATATGATTCAAATAACTACGATGAGATTTGAAGGTATTTGAATACATCCACCTTTTATACATATAATTAATATTGTGAAAAAAAACTGGATTTACTAGCCTTTTTTATTCTATCTCCTTAGACTAAGAAAATTGTACTAGCAGAGAATATTTATATGATAGACATACCCTAAGGAGTATGTTGCTTTTTCCAGGAAAACATTTTGCAAAATTTAAGTTTTTAGCCAATATTGCCACACTGTCAAGTATCTCTAGTTTAAAAGTAGGCAAAGTCTGAGTTAGTACACATATTCCAGATATATGGAGTTTTGGGGGAAATTTGAGCACCCACCTTATGAATTCTCAATAGTGAGAGTATCAGAACTCCTGAATAATTAAGAAAAAATACTGAAAAACCCTTTAGAGTTAGAAGTGGCCAACTGTCTTGGCTAGGCAGATCTGTGATAGTTTCCTTCAAGAAATAAAGAATAAAAGTCGCTTTCCTGGAAAACTTAGATGTCTCTCAAGAGAGATGTTCATCAGTGTAAATGATGAGGAATAGTTGCCAAACATGATTACTTTCTAAAACAAATCCCCATTTATATCCTGTGTATCAGCAGAGACATACACTTGAACAGCTGCCAGAGTATTGAATCACCAGGGAAACATGTCTCAGCAGGAGAGATTTTACACACCGGCTCCAGTACCATGAAACGCACTCTGTTTCTAAATTTAAAAATTATTTTCCAGTGTTTTGAAGACCATCCCAACACTACTGAAATTATTATGATTGAAGCTAACCAACCGGCTGACTCCCCTGTATGCCAACACTTAATGAAATATGATTACGTGCAGAATTTAATAGTGTTATAAATAACTGCAGTAGTCACTCCTAATGTTAACCTGCATTACCTAGCATAGTTAGTGTTTCATCTTCATTTCCAGAAAGAGTAGATTTGCTAAGAATCCATCACTATTAGAACCTTACATACAGAAAACATTTTTCTTTCTTTTTCTCTTTCTTTTCCTACTGATGCGCTGCTATCAAGATAAAATATAACAAGAGAACTCATGATCATGTAAGGTAATAAGAAAATTCATATACAGACACATTTGGTCACTAAGAATGTAGTTAATGGAATTATTTTAAAATATGGAAAATCTTTTTCATATTTAAAAAAATCATGTTTCTGTGCATCAACAAGACCCTTCTCTGGACTCTAGTAGCTAATTGTCTCATAGCTCTCAGTAACCTTGCTTTATTATTTTCTTTCACTTAATGCAAACTGAATTATCACCTTTGTCTTTCAATAGAATATGGTAAAACAATCACAAGTGATGAATGAGAGCCTCTTGGATTTCACAAGGATGAATGACCAACACTACTTTTTCACATCTAGTAGCTATTTATTATCACTTAAAGAAGGTCTGAAATCAATTGAGATTTATTATGGAATAGTACAGGCATGTCAAATAAATGCAATAATGCAGTATGGCAACAACTATGATAACGCAAATTATTCTCTTGCAAAAGGCCGCGCTACAAATTCCTTTTGAGAATTATTAGATCTATTACGAGATCTGATAGAAAACTCCCAGGGAAACTGTCATTTATACTATTTTCTTCTTGATATTAGAAATATGAGCAAGATAACTGTAAAATAGATCAAGTAGCAAAAGGCTGAAACAAAATGGAAATAAATTCTATTTTTTAGTAGCCAGTAGCTTTGAAAATGGAGAAAGACCAAAAAGAAAATTATTTTGGTATTATTTTATGGAAATTTAGGACTTTCAATGAGGGATTTGTAGCTTAGTCACTCTTATGCTAAACATATCTGTGTCAAAGTGACACATGCACCTACTTGTCTGTTTGTTGGTGAAAGCAGAAGACATAAGTGCACAAACACTGTTAAAATGAGATGTAAATTCCCGCTATTTACTTTAAATCAAATATTGATTTTTTTAATGTAACACAGAATGGAAACTACACCAAATTTACACAGAAACAAGACCTGTCTACTGACATCAGTGAGAGACTTCAGGATGAGCCTGATTTTTCCCTTTGTCAAAAACACAGCAAATTACATTCCTTTGTGAATGTATGAAAAAAAATACGGCAAACATTTCAGAAGTGTTGTTAATTCATTTCAACAATTTAGTTTATATTTCTCTTTAGAACATCTCAGAATTTACATTGTTACTGTGATTGAAGGATACATCCACTTGAGGATATTTTACTGAAGAATCTAAGAACGTATCCACTCTTCTGCACTTTCTTTACCTCCCTTTTATGATATATGGAGAAATTTTCACTTACAAAAGAGAATATGTTGTTTATTAGGCCAGTTGTAGGGAAAATAATTTCACAAGGTGTTTTACAGATGCCCACTTTAATTCTGGCTGAAGTAGGTGACTACAACTTTTAAAGAATAAAGATGTTGGAGAACTGGAAGATTTAATATATGTGTATGCACAGTTGTGTACACAAAGAATAAAAAAAATTGTCAGTAGAGGTAAACACACAAAGCTGATGTACATGTGCTGTTGGAAAGCATCCATCTTTAGATTCACTAGCTCTGAATTATCACAATTTTCAAAGTTCTTGCAAAGTTCAGGAAAAAAAGAAAGAAAAAGGAGGAGAGAAATTTAAGATGTACCCAGACATGCTAAATATTTACAAATCATTCATACTTGAGTTCTTCTATACTCCTTCATATTTTTAACACTGAATCAATATTTGCATGTTAAGTTATTATCAGAGTTGTAGTATACTAAAAATATATTTCTTTTTCTTGCAATGAAGTAGAAAAGAGCAAATACAGCTCTAGGGCATGAGACTTCACTTACTATATGAAGTAAGTTTTGAGAAAAATAGCATTATATCCATCAAGTAGAGAAGAGTAGCCTTCAGAAGGGAAGAGGAACTGAGGGTTAGAGAAAAACCTGCAGAGGAATATGGTCCCACTGTAGCTGCACAAGCAGGTTCAGTAAGGGTAACCAGAATCGCCTATGGCCCAGAGGGTAAGGCAGGGTAAGGAGGCAGGGCTCAGGTCACATATGGTAGCCAAGTCAGCAGAGATGGGTCAGAGACAGTGAAGTGTGAGGCACAGGCCCAAGCACAGTATCAGACATGAGCACATGTGCTCCTGCAGTATAGCTCAGGCAGAGACCAACAACAAAGGCCTCAGTGTAAACAGTCTCCTGATTGAAGGGAAGCTCCTGCTGCTTTCCCAATCCTCTGATTCAAGGTTATGCAGCTGCACTATATCAGGGTGGACTTTGAGCGAGGTCAGCTAAATCCCCAAGGGAATTATTACGAAGACACAAAGGATAAATACAAAGAAAAATAGTTATTAACTCATCAGGGCAATTAGATCTTGCTGCACAAGGCTCTGAGAACGAGCATGGTATAGAGAGTAAAAGTAAGAAAACTGTTTCAGATTTCACTGCAATTTTTTAAAAACAGAGAAGACAAAAAAAACTGATTTGGATAAAATCAATGTATGACTTCTTAAGTCCAGGACATTTTAAATGATAGCATCTGAATTCCAATAAGAAAAGGATCCTGCATACTTCTAACTAGATATCCCCCATTACCAATTTTCATAATGGGCCATTGTTCCAGTGCATGAGAAATATTATTTTAGTCATCTTCTACTTCTTCTGTCTGCAGACTCTAGCCATTGTCTTTATCAAAAATATCAACTTTCAGTGAAAGACAGCACACAGAAGAGACTATTGGTAGTTATAAACTTCAGGAGAAACAAGAGCAAAGCTTCCTAATCAGATTTTTGTCCCCGAGGCAGGCTTTTGCTGTTGTTGTTTTAAATAATTAAGAGGCATTTTTATTATGTAATTGATTACTTTAATTATCAGATCAAATTCCTCTTAGAACTACTTTTTTGGCCCCTCAGTTATACAAACAGAACATGCATATATTGCCTAATTAAGTGATTAGTAACATCAACGGTGAGATCAAATGCACCCCCAGCAAGTTCGTGCATGACACCACACTGGGCACAGTGGGCCCAGGCGAACCTCATGAAGTCTAAAAAACCAATTGCAAGGCATTGCACCAGGGTCACAGTAATCCCCATTATCAGTACAAGCTTGGGGACAAAAGTATAATGCACAATTCTGACAAAAATGATTTGTGTGTACTGGTAGACTGTAAGCTGGACATGAGCCAGTAATTTGCCCTCACAGCCCAGAAAGCCAACTGTACCATGAACTGCATCAAAAGAAATGTGTACAGCAGGTCAAGAGAGGTGATCCTGCCCCTCTACTCTGCATTGGTGAGACCTCACCTGGAATACTGCATCGAGACACGGAGTACTCAGTACCAGAGAGACACAGACCTTTTGGAGTGTGTCCAGAGAAAGGCCACAAAAATGATCCAAGGGGGGGAGCACCTCTGCTGTAAGGACAGGCTGAGAGAAATGCAGCTGTTCAGACTGGAGAAGAGAAAGCTTCAGGGAGACCTAATAGCAGCCTTCAATACCTAAAAAAGTCAGATGTAAGAAAGTAGAGTACAGAATGCCTTCAGAGACATTCAAAGTCAGGCTGGACAGGACTCCGAGCAACCTGAACTAGCTGTAGATGTCCCTGTTCATTGCAAGGGGAGTCAGACTAGATGTCTTTTCAGTGTTCCTTCCAACTGATGTGATTCTATGATTCTAAAATAATATTGGTAGTGAACATATACTGGTATGTAATCTTGTTTCAGTTCAAAAATAGCTCTAAACTGTCCTTTAGATTCTGAGACAAACATTGAACAAAGTAAAATATCTTTTTTTCTGTGTTTTTTTTTTTTAACCTTTTTTTTCCCCTATGGGGTCAGAGTCATATCTAACACCATCTGCATTTAATATTGTTTAACCTAGCAAACAGCTAAATGTCCCCCCTCCACACACACATAGCCTTTTACTCAGTTCTGCTCCTCCCAGTGGGATGGAAGAGGGAACTAGGAAAAAAAAGTTGAATGTATAGGTTTGAATAAAACTAATTAGAAAAAACAGTAAAAGAAAGAATAGTAATGATAATAATGTTTAAATATGAATATTTTTACAAAACAAGTGATAAACAGAACAATTCTTCACCATTCACTAATGCCCAGCCAACTTGAGAAGCAACTGCCCATCCTTGCCAACTTCCTCCAGTTTTATATCCTCTTCCAGGTGACATCATATGGTATAGAATCCCAGTTTGGGTCATCTGTCCTAGTTGAGTCCCTTCACAGCCCGTTGTGAATCCCATCCTCCTTGTTAGCAGAATGATACAAAAAGCTGAAAAACTGAAATGTCCTTGGCTCTGTACAGGAACAACAAAACATCAGCATTTTATCAGTGTTGTTTTTCTCTTAAAAACCAAAACATAGCATCATATGAGAAACTATGAAGAAAATCTACTCTGTCTCAGTTACAACCAGGACATATATTAATCAATCTTCCTCTGAAAATCCATTTTAATTGCTTTGCTGAATTTGACCCACTCAAGATATTTTCCACCCTGAACAACCTAAATGTCTTTGAAGGTGTCATATGAAACATTTCAAATGTTTCTGGGAATAAGATCAGAGAATAAATACATATTGGCTGTACAAACTCTTCTCTCTGGAGCTAGAACTCCAATCATAAGTTCTCACATAGAGAAAAACATTTGGATAAGTAATTTCAATATTCACTGAAAACTGCATTTCTCATATTTTCAATATAAACTTTTGTTTCATTAGAAATAAAGACAGCATTTATATTTTTCTGTAAGTCTCTTCCAGGACAGATTCTTGCTCCTAACTTCAAGAGATTGCCATGGCTTCAGGCACAGAAAAAAAATGAGTTTTTAATATATAAACAAATATTATACTATAATACACAAGTATAGGCCTTAATTTAAGAGACTCAAAATTTCATAGATAAATGCAGTTAGCAGTCTAAAGAGTTAATGATTAAAAATATTAATTTTGTTTAATATTTAACTTTTTTGCTCTTTGTACCACAGCAATATATGTATCAGAATACTATACATATACACATCTATACAAAAATTTTTATTAGTGATAGAAAAATATGAAGAATGAACATCTTACATCTTCATGGCAATGATAGGAAAACAGCAGCAGTCTTATCTGTATAGATGACTGATAATGAAAATAATTTAAGTGGAAAAAAAGAAAACTGATTCTGTACTCATTTCTGTTGGTAGAACTAAAAGCTATGAAGAAGTTTTCTTTTTTGCTCTAGAATATCAGTAATAATTTTATTCATAGTTACATTGCTCTTCCAACTACAGTTACTGCAAGAAATACCAATTTAATAAATTTTAGTCTCTTATTTAAAAAGTGACATTGTGATTGATAGTCTGCGAGTTTGGGTCAACACTATAAGAGACAGTTCATTTCCCTTATTCTTTCCTCTTTATGTTACCTTATACATTTGTTTAGATTTAAGATGTTTCTGTTTTCTATCTGTTTACTGTTTTAAGCCCCTATTTTTCTTCACTATAAAAGATTTTTGATAGAGGCAGTTTTATAATTTTATTTTTTTGTTTTGTTTTGATTTTACTTATTATATCCTTAAGGACTTTGGCATTTCCCTAACATGCTACATATTGAATTTCTTTTATTGCTTTTCTTTTAAGATTATTCTATAATCAGTTTACAACTTTGATCTTCTAATGTACTTAAACTTTAAACTTTTTAAAGAAAAAAACATCCACAGAATAAAATCTTCTTTGTTTCATTTTTTAAAAGGGCCCCGACAAAATTAATTCAGTAGGGATACTTGAAAATTCGTTAAAATAACATTCCAGTAGTATACCTCCCCAAAAAAATGGTGAGAAATGAGGTTTAATTTCCTTCTATTTTTTTTCTATTTGATTTCTTTTGTTTCTTTTTTTTTTGTTGTTGTTTTGTTTTTTTGAAGCACCAATCTTCGAAATGAATACCTGCACTGAATGCACAATAGAATACAATTCTTTTCATTGCATGGACTATACCTATTGTGAACATCTGTCCAGTGATGTATTAATAGGAAAAAATATTTTTAAGATCTAATTTTCCACATACGGCATTTCAGAGATTTGACATTAAGTTTTATGGTTACTAACAAGACAGCCTCCTTTTTTTGTTCAGTGAAAGTGAAAGAACATGGTGACTGAGAAGGGGGCGATTAGAAGATTTGAATAATTTATTAGGAACCATAGAAGTACCTTTACTCTTACAGCCATCTTTAGGTGCCCCTCAGAAACATTCTTGTCATGTATGCAGCATAGCTTTGCCTTTATGAGACCATGTAGTGACAAGACAATGTTCTTGCATTATATTTGCAGGGGTGCTAGAACCACATTAGACTGTTCTGCAGGCAAAATTATTTATCCATATATTTTGCTGGAAAGTATCCACCCGCTATCATTACTTCAGTATTATCCATGATGTAGATGTAATTACAGAAACAAAAAACATTCATTAGATATATTTATGCTGCTGATAAGGAAGAGAGGCTGAAAGAGAATTCTTTCGTCTTCTGATGTTTCTGTTGTACTCCACTGTAACAGCGGTTACTTCAACGTGGATAAAGAAGCTGTTTGTAACCTCATGCATAGATAAACTGATGGCATTATTTGAAGCATTGATTTTTAGATTATATTTTGGTACAGAAAGCTTCAATCTCCAATCTAAGTTCTTTAACAAATAATTGTAAATACTTAGCAGTAATATTGCGCTAGTTAGGAAGTCTGACAACTCATTCAACTAGACATTATACATTAGTAACTATACTTACAAGAAAAATCTAACAGAGCATCACCTGACAAACAAGATAAATGAAAAATGGATAGCCACTAGTATTACCTATATAACTGCCTGAAGCAAATAAAGCAAAAGCAATAGGGTGATAGTTGAAAGTTTTCACAAGGTTTCCTCATGATTATCACTTAGCCTTATATCAAATTATTATTTAAAAATACATCAAATTAAAATGGTACTTAATTTAATAAACACAAATTAAATTATTATAGATAGATAAACCTTAGGAACCATTTGATCAAACATGGAGACCTACAACATAAAACTATAAACCACCCCAAATAACAGAGCTCACCAAATATTCCAGAAGGAGGACTCTTCAGGTAGAGCTCTTTCCCTTATGGCAGCCAGCCTTTAATGAGGCTTATCAAGTGAACTGCTTTCACCTGTGCTTCCAGGGCTGGCTGTGTCCCTTCACCACGTGCTCGACCATTGGTTCAGATCGTGACTTTGCAATTCCCATACAAATGTCTTGCAGAATACTAAAATTCCAGTTACCTAAAGTAACTCTGAAACATAAATATTCACACCTAACTTCATTCATATTCTTCAGTAGGAAATCTAATAAACAGCTATTCCACAATGAGAATAGACTTGTTCTCATGATGAAGAAATCACCCACATTAACAATGAATATATTGATTGAAACAATCATTTTTGGATTTGGTCATGCAACATAAGCATTGCTTGCAGCTGGAAGAACAGTAGAGTACAACATTATTGATAGAAATACAAAACCACATTTTCTGAGACAGAACTTTCTTGAAGAATAGAAAGCAGCAAACTAATACGCACGACAGGCCTTTGATAACTGCCTTGAAGGAGAGTGGACTCTAATGCTAATACCAAAGTGAGGGAAGTTTTAGTCTGAGAAATGTAATAAGTCTTCACACAGAACAAATACGTAAGATTTTGCTTGTTTTTTAATTTGGCAAGTTACCATCACTGAGCCTCTTGTATCCCTTGACATACTTTTTTAGCCGTTACCCTTCCCTAAATTTAGGCACAGCAGTCTCTTTTGTCTTTATAGAGGTTGTGTGAGATTATAATCAAAGAATATTAAGATGTTTTAATTATGAAATAAAAAAGAGAGTTAGGCAAAGCAGATTATAACAACACAAAGAAAATAGACAAGACACTTACCTGTATCCCAGGCTCACTTAGGAAACTCCAGCAGAGTGGATCTGCAGAAGAGACTAGGAGAGGTGGAGCAAGGCTCCACCCCTTCCAGCAGCACAGGTGAATTGCCTTCACCTGTGCTCCCATGGCTGATTCATTGCTCGCCTCAGGTGATCAATCAGAGGTTCAGGCTGTGACTCAGCAGTTCCCATACAGTGAGGTACGGAGAAACACATTATTTCTTCTCTTTTCCCAAAGAGTAATAGCCATGAAAGAAATAGAGCTTAGTTTCTATAAGACAACAGCTAAATAGCTTGCCCATATAATTATGCTGGGATTATATGAAACCATGTTCATTGTAATGTTTTGGCAAGCATAAGAAACTGTACTAGCCAAAGTATAATATAATGTGGTAATTGTATCTATTGCATGGTTTTTCCAGGAAAAGAAGGGCAATAAATATACTTGCCCTTATAAGTCAGAAAAAAAGATTCTAGCTTAAATCTAGGTAAGGCGCAGTGAGGACCAAGGCCTTCTATTCAAACAGAAAAAGGTAATGTCTCAAATAAGGGAATGTTTCTATCAGTGCGTTATGATTCAAGTTCAATAGTACAATACAGTATTTAACTCCATGAGATACTTGTGGAGCAGATAGGATATTTCTTTAGGGAAACACTCCTGAACTCTTGAGGAATTCATTTACTCTACACAGCTCTGGCAGAAAGCAAGTCAGAAAGGGAGGAAGAATTTTATAGCAAATACAATATTTTTTCATATAACTCAGAGGCATAAGAAGAGAGAACTTTTTCATGTGTCTCAGGGAATCAAAGATACCAAAAACTATATTTGAAAATTCCCTTCATTTCTTGTAATCTTGTTTTTAAAGAGAGAATCCCACAGAAGATATTTTTAATGTCCTAGAGTGCATTTTTACCCAAATAGATGCTTACGTTCCTTTAGTGACCCCATTTAACCAGTTTTAGAACTCATGTCACCTCCTGACAGGTTCATTTGCACAGAAATAAGTGCTGTCTCCCAGCCTTCAAGTGACTGATTGAAAGAGATTACCACCCGACAGTGCCTGTTAACTATGACTGACATATCGATATGACATGGGCTTATATTTTCAATCTGTAATGTTCATTGAAAATTACTAATATAAAATCTTTCCGTAAAGATTGCCATGAGTATGTATGTGTTACAGTATTATAATTTTCCCCTAATTTACCTTTCACTTTTTTTTTGCTAGATATCAGTATGTAATGGATCAACATGTCTTGCTATTCCCAAGCTACCTGCATCTTGAAGGATCTTTTAACTGACCTTTTAAAATGAACAAAGCTAGGCTGTCTTGTTATCAGTCTTGTTCTAATGCAGGAAATTTAAAAATCCATCCAAAAACTGATCAGTCAAATATGTGAAACCAGAAGGTTATCTCACTCATTTTAATATTGTTTGACAGATGACACAATTAATAAGTGAATCAGAATAAGGATGCAGGTAACTCTTCACTCCAACTTCTGTGTAAGATGATGACCAGATGTGATAAATGTATCTAACACAGTCATCGGTATATGATTTAAACAATGTACATATGGTAAGCTTTCAAATTTCTCTTAAAGAGCACGTATCATGTTTAGGATATAGAATTAGTGATCATGATGTCAAATTTGTATTATATAAACTGCCAGCTAAAATTCATAGGCAATTTCAACTTAAATGCTAAAGCTGAGAATGTTCTGTTTCCATCTATCAAATGTTTGTTCAAAGGGAGCTCTTTAATCGTTACCAATTTCTGATCCCCAAAACCCATTAACTATTGGCAGAAATAAAATAAATAAATATGTGTCTTGTAAAATGTTACAAAGTTAACTTTTAAAGCAGAAGAAATACATATGCAGGATAACTTGGGAGAATACCCACTTCACTTCTATTATTTGTATGTACAAATTTTAAGACCTCAAGATCTCACTCAGTTACCACCCAATCCATGAGAAACTCCAGGTGCTACAGATTACTTATTTTTCCCCTCCTATTTAACCTCTGTCTGTGACAGGAAGCTAGCATACCCACAAGAGCTGGTGCTTTCAGAGCAATTACAAGTTTTCACAAGACCTCTAATGGAGAAGCTACTTGTCATACTGATGTTTTGTTCTATACGGTGGTACAACATGTTGTTGGCTGCCCCAGTCAAAGAACTGCAAGCTCATACCTACCAGCAGGTTTATCTCAGCTTTATGTTAGATGCTCTGCAGAGCAGGAAGGAGAGCGATGTTTGATCCTTCTGTTGGAACTATTTTTTTTTTACTTAAAATAATCAAAGATCTGATAGGTCCTTCTTTGGGATATTCACCTACTGCTAGCCCTACTTCTCATTTAAAGAATTGTATATATATATATAAAGATATATATTTATATTTTATATGGTTTCTTTTTCCAGTCCCTGTTTGATGGAAAATGCAACAGTCTTTGAATCATAGCCTGGAAGCCTCTACCTGAAGGTGAATCCCCAAACGCTAATACATGCATTCCTATTTATTTTTGTTCTTTCTTTCCTGTCTAGTGAAATATAGGTTTTTAAAGCACATTGGAAGAGATTCAACAAAAAGAGAAGTAGAAGAGAAGATGTCTCTTCTAATCCATAGCTTTGTGGCCAGATTACTTCTCCAGAGTCTGAGTCCTCCCAGGCACAACAGGCACTTAGTTCAAGCATGTCAGATAGTGACTCCACTATCCAAAAAATTATATTAAAAAGAACAAAAAGTCTCCCTTTCCTAGTTACACTTTGAAAGTGGGAAAAAAAGAAAAAGAAAAAAAAAAAAAAAAGGAAAATGAAGAAAGATATATTTATATATATCCATATTTGTTATTATATTTGTATTATATCTATTTATATATCTATATTTGCTTCAGTTCATCTGCTAGTTTTTTAGAACTAAACTTATGGTTGTGAAATGGAAGAAGAAAGTGGATGGATTATTTAAAGACAACAATAACAAATAAAATAATTCAAAAAACAAACAAAAAAAAAAAAAGAGAGAGAGAGAGAATGGGCCTAAGAATTTGTATTTAACTTGCTGCACCTTTTCTGTAGAATAAGAAATCTCATAAAGAGTTAATCATCACTCATAATGTGAGAAAACTTGAATTGAGGGAACATTTTATTTAGTAGGAAACTTGCCTGACAGTGAGAGACTATTTCATCCACAGGCCATGGAAAATCTAGTATTTGTTGACTCAGCTTCTACTGAGACCTGAAAGCTCTTCAAATATTTCCTGTAACTACACAAATCTTATTTGGAGAACTACAGATTTGAAAATAAGAACTAAATCTTCTGAAAAAAATGTTTTCTCATATATGTTTTTATATAATGGAAGTTATTCCTTCAGATGTTCGGGTTTGGAGCTACCCTAGATTTATAAAAAGTTACGCAGATATCTACTATTTTCTGTACAGATAATTTTCCTGTACAATGTGTATACCCTCTGAACCTGTATTCTGACTAATTCTGTAAGATAAGTAACAAATTATTTTTTAAGTTAATGTAACAAATAAGAATCTTATGGGTGAGAGATTAGGTTGCATGGGGAATTATGCCTCTTGAGGAGCCTGTGTCAGAGAGAATTAGGTCTCATTTTTCTAATTTCAACTTTTAATGTAGTTCACAAAGACTTTGCAAGCCCCTTAACAGAAGCAGAAATCCTCACTCTCAGAAACATGAGGATTTCTTTCCCCAGGCTCTTCCTGTTTCTTCCCTCGGGGATCTGTATACCAAAGACATGCCAAACATTGTTCTTTGGGTAGGCGACTGCTACTGCATTCAGAAATTTCCAAAATGCTGATCTTCAACAAAATGCTTTTTCATATGTTCTGAAGCATTTTGGTACTGAATTGAGATAACTTTAGTCAGATTCAACACACCGTAGCAGGATTTTTCATATAAAGCAGATTTTTTTGTACTAAAAAAAATAAATATAAATTGCAAAAACATATATCCCTTCAAAAAAACTCCAGTTGTTGCATATTTACACAACACAGTTACAGTTCTCATCTTGCTCAGACCTTTCTCAATTCTCGTGAATATAAAGAAATATCTATTAAGTTACTACTAGTTTTTTTGTTGTTTGTTTGTTTGTTTTTCTATGAGGCTCCAACCATATCGCCAGCAAAATATTAAACCTCAACTCAAATATTTTTTCTGATTTCAGTATAGCAAATATTATTTGTTTTAACTATTAAAGTCCCATAGCATTATCATTTTTAAAAACACTTAGCATATAGACCAGATAAATTACAATATATTAGAAGACATGATTCTTCCAGGCCGCCTGCAAAGCCTAATTCATTCTGAATGCTTCTCTCTGGTAATGTAACAAGCAGAGAAAGGAGGATCAATTCTAATGTGATGAAATAGAAGTTAAATTCATGCCTTTGTCTTTTCCCAGTCAGTATCTTCTATATATAGAAGATAGAATATATCTATATAGAAGGCTATAATGTTATTTAATAAAGCTTTGAGAAGAATCTTATTTCTCAAAAAATATTAGTACCAAAACTGTCCAAAGATATGTGAGTGAAACCTTGTGAACAATGACCACACAAGGATTTTTTCATCTTTGATGTGTTCTCAAGAGACATCAAAAACTCTGAGGATAGAATTACCTCTATCACAAAGCAGTGAACGTTAATAAAAGATATTGAACATCCTTAACAATCTTACTCACTGACAGCAGGTGAGACTATACGATCAAAATCAGATTCATGTAATAACAAAACTGAAAAAATCGCTAGATTTTATGTTTTGTTGGCTGATTATTTTTTGCGTTTGTTTTCTGTGGACTTTCTGTTTAGTTGATTTTGATATGTCAAGTAATTATAATTGATATATTCATTAATATCTTTGTAAGTCCATGAAACTTAGAATTATCCTCTACACTCTATTTAAAACAAACAAACAAACAAACAAAAACATAGATTTTTCTCAGGAATATTTATCATGCTTAATATGTTTAAATGAACCTTATGGTATCTAATAACAGAAAAGTACTAACTTAGCTTTAAGTTCAAGTGGCTTAATAAACCTCTTCTGAAAATTTTCCAGCTACTTTTGTCACACGTATCTAAAATAAGAAACTTGTGCTGTAAACTGGACTTCTGGACAAAAGAATGTACTTGAAAAGTAGATGAGATTTGTAACCTAGTAAACAGAGGAGAAAAGTAAACAATAGAAACAGAAGTTTGTGCAGTCATTGAAAAGGCCTAGAGGCCAAGAGGAAATGTTTATGGCATAGTAAAGAGTAAAGAATGGAGTAAGTATGGCACAGTTAAAAATGTTTATGACATAGTAAAGCTACTTAAGGACTGGCTTGGACACTGGTTCATGATTGGTGGGCAATTGTGTGGTGCATCAATTTTTTGTAAATATAATATTATCATTACTATTATTTTTTTTCTTATCCTTTTCTGTTTTAGTTAAGTAGCTTTTATCCCAACCTATGAATTCAACTTTGTTGTTTCTGTTTCTTCCAGTCTCCACTGGGAGAGTGGAGTGAGAAAACAACCATGTGTTGCTTAGCTGGGTGCCAGGTTAAATGAAAATGCAGTGGTAGTTTGATGTATAACAAAGGGACAATAATATTTACATTTAATTAAGTAGCAAGATTGGTAGGTAAAAATTTAGTGTGCAAAACTTTGTTTCATACATGTAACTTCAGGAATCTGAATCTTGTTTTTAAGAGCAGACAACATGGATTTTTGTCAACAAATGTTACTAACCTACAGTGAAATGGGCTTTTCTAGTTTGTTTGGTGAAAGTTTAGGTATTTTTGTTTATTTCTTTGGGGTTTTTTTGTTGTATATTTTGTCTTATTGTTGTTATCTGTTTAGTTGGTTGGGTTGGACTTATTTTAGGATTAAAAATGTCCTGTGTGAGACATAAACTGCTCTCTAATTCCATTCTCTCTCCCTTTCTCTCTCTTTCTCTCACTAATTTTTTTCTTTCAAGTATGGATCAAAAACAGAACAAGAGAATATTTTTTGTAGGTTAAACTGAAGATAAATTTATCCATAAAACTTATAAAATCAGTTAAAAGTCAGAAAAGAATCACTTGACTTGATTTCTCAGTATTTAGCTATTTTTTCATCTTTTTGTTCCCCTTGTGGAAATATCTCATATGCCTTACTTCAGCAAAATTGCATGAACTTGGATGTCTGCCTTTCATAGTACACCCAATGTAAATGAGGTGAGAAGAGGACCTGAGGGAATTCCCTGGTGTGATATATATTTTAAGATATTGATTTTTTCCATGCATTTTAAAACTGCTTTGTTTAGCTTGAATAGCTTTTTGTTGGGTGAAAAGAGAGAGATGGGAGGTGGCATACACTTGATCGTTTTGGATAACAAGAGTTCAGTACCACATAAATAATTATTTCGTGATTTGCATTGTTGTAGAGCTCTGAAGTCCAGTCATGGATCAGAGGCCCACTTTTCTAATGATTAAACAAATAATCAAGATTGCTTCCAACAACAAGTAAGGACTTTTCCAGTTTTTATTGGCAAAAAAATATCATGTGAGTTTCCAGGATAATAGAATTCAGTTACTTAAGTGGATTTTATATAGATCCAAGAGTCAGGAAAATTCAGGTTACTGGGTAAAATCCTATGTAGATTGCTCTGAAAGTAATATATCTTATTTATTTCCACAGAAACAACAGATACACAGGGCAGAATAACACTATTTGATAGAGAAAATTCTCAACTACAAAATGCTTTGTTTTTTTTTTTTTTTAATTTAACAATGTCATCACCATTAGCTATACATTTTCTTCAGTGATAAACAAGAACCTGCATGGCATGCTCATAAAAATCTGCATGGCTGTCTAGAACATAGCTAGTCTTTCATGTTGCTGTTGCCACTGCTGAAATGCACCACTCACCTCACTGTGCTGACATCCATTTCATTGGTCTCTGTAAACATTCAGGAAGCACTGATGAATATCAGTGGATGCCATTTTTTCCACATGGAGTAACTGACACATCTTTGCTTCATACACATGTCCATTCTGTTACACTACCTCTCTGCTACCATCTGTCACACAACAATAAAATATAATGGAATACTGGCAGGAAGGTTCAGCCTCTACTGTCGTACCACCAGTATCTGCTTCTGTCATTGAAGACAAACATAATAATATCAGAGGCATTACTTTCAGAGCAGCCCTCATATTTTGGCTTAGAGCTAAGTACTTTTCTGCTCCATAAATTCCAATTTATGCTTCTGTTACCTTACACTTTATTTTTTTTAAAATTTATTATTATTATTTTCACCATTTATATTGTTGGCAGTAGGTAGCAAGACATAACAGTGTACATTGTCTCAGCACATGGGTGTGGGCTTATCTCTCACCTGAACAGTTGCAATTCAACACTATTAGAAAGTACCTCAACAAAAATATTCTAAATAGTAAATGTTTATATTGCAGTTTATATCCATTTACTGCTGGTATTATCTTGTATGCTACCTTAACCCTATAGAATTGATACACTTTCCTAACTGAAACAGAATATTCTCTTTAAAAGAGCTAGTTCTTAAAGCTGATCATTCTGTGTCAGAAACTGGATAAGTTCATACTAGATAGATTATTCTGTTATCTTTGCTGTCATAACATAAAAAAACAAACAAACAAACTTATTTTTGAATGCAAATTCATTAAAAGTTAACTTAGAAAAGCTTGTGATGTCAGTGGGGCACCTCTAGCCACGACCTAAATTTCCACTAACTCAGTTTGCTTTGAGCAAAACCTGCCTAAATGGACCTCCCCTCTCAGTACTGAGCTTGACACTAACAACCTCTAGTCTGTGTTAAGAGATGATTTTGCTTACATTCTTAATTTGTAGTAAAGTTTAATCTGTACACAGTAGTTTTGCAGAATTTATTGTCCCCCAGGGTTAAAAAAACATGAAATTCATGTTCATAATATTTTCCTAAATACACCTGATTTTTGCCTGAGACATTTCTCTATAGCATACATTAAATCAGCAGTGTTTTGTTTCTAAAGTAGCTATAAACTAATCTTAAAGAACAACTGAACATAAAAATATATGTCAAGTATTCTTCAATTTCTCCATAATTTCTACTTATCTGGGATGTGATTCAGTTAGGCAGCAAAATATCTACCACTTCACTGAGGAAACTTGCACTACCACAGAGCCAGCTAGCAGCAACTGAAGTTAACATTTGATAAGCAGTTTTCACCTACTCTGCACTCTTAAAATTATCAGTTCATGAATACAAATAATGTTGTAAAGAACTGAACTTGAGTTCTGAGCATTTTGCAGATAGACAAAAAATAAATAAATAAATAAATAAATTACTACATCCAATATTTCCAGTAAGTAAAAGAGAGAGCTTTTTCTGTCTTTTCAACATAGCAGTCACACTGAACACTATGGAACACATTGATGCTGGCATACATATGCTTGAAATGAAACTGATGTAAGGAAATTAACCTTTTTCATTGTCATGAGAAAATCACACCAACTTTATTAAGCTCATGTGCAAGTCTTGGAAAAAAATAAAATTAAAAGTTTATTGTGATAGCCATCACTGTCTGACAGTTTTCTTGATTGCTGTAATGGCAGTGATTAATGATCTACCAAACTGCAAAACAATCCTTTCAATTCAAAAATATGGTATTCTAATCCATGACACTGCAACAGAAACTAATTGGGAACCTAAATTACAAAGCAGTCTGAGTAAAAATTAAATTAAATGGTAGTTATTTCTGTGATTTGGAGTAGACAGATATTGAAGTTTAAAAACAATCCAAGTATGTCAGGGAAAAATGTGTCAAATTGTTGTAGTTGTTGCTGCTGTTATATTACTGTCTCCTCATCTCAATTACTTTTTAACTATTTTGGTAATAAATGCTGTTCATTTTATCCACTAAATCCTAACTTTCTGAAAAGTTTATACCTTGTTTTCTATGGCATTACTAACATCTGCTGAAGATTCACCTTGGCCACTTATTATTCACTCAAACTTTACCTCATTTTCCTAGCAAGAAGGGAAAATATAAAATACATGAATCATTCGGTAAATGTCAGGCATATGTAGTGTGTATATTGCTTCAGGTGTATATTATTTGTACCCTGCCTTTTGATTTTCTGACAGACAATATTGTTTTCAGAGTGAAAGAGTTTATTTCCTGCAGTTCCCAAGACTGATTGGTACTTAGAAAAGTGAGTTCATTGATATTTCCTATTGCTTTTCCTGACAGTGAGAGTGAAAACTGAGATATCAACTCTTTGAACTACACTGAGAGAAAAATCCAATTATTTTTAGATTGGCATTCAAAGTTTATTTTGAATGATCTTCTTTATGATTAAATGTTTTAGAATAATCCAGTCCTCATATCAGGAAATGTATTCAAAACCTGTGGAAAGAACATGATAAAACATAGTTCTAAAAAATATTGAATCAGATGAATTTTCTACAGCTGAAAAGAAAATCAGTAATGAGAAAAGAAAATCAGCACTGCAGTTTTATTAGATAACAATTACTCTGTGGGTAGCTTTCAGCAATATGAAATCTATAAACTCCATATGTTTATATTGACAAAGAATTATCACAGCTTCTTGTGAGATACATAGATTTTAAATTATAAAAGATAAAACTATTTTCCATTAAGTTTTCCTGACAGTAGAAGAAAACATTCTGGTTAACATACCAGTGTCTATTTGTCTCATATTTCGAATTTAAATTTGAAAGTATATTTTATGTTAAAAAATATATTCAGAGAATGTATGGCAATTTTAAAGAGTTTGGGGTATATTTTTAAAGAAATCTGACTTTTAAAAATGATAAAAACAAAATTTACATATTAGTTTTATTCATGCAGTTAATTGAACACTTCAATCCAATCACTATCCCCACATTTAGATTATTATGGAAATTAAAAAAAAAATTGTTTAATTTTATTCCTTCTACAGAAAGTAGCAGCTCTTGATATTTAACCTAGTTATTCTTAAGAGAGTTCAATCATTTTTTTGTGCACATTCCAAATGAATCATAGAATCATAAAATGCCTTGGGTTGGAGGGACCTTAAAGATTATTGCGTTCCAACACCCCTGCCATAGGCAAGGTTGCCAGCTACTAGATTGCATACTAAATCAGGTCACCATAGTGCCATCCAACCTGACCCTGAATACCTCCAGGAACAGAGCATCCAGAGTCTCTCTGGGTAATCTGTTCCAGCATTTTACCACTGTCTCAGTGAAAAAACCTCTCCCTGACATATTATCTAAATTGTTCTTCATTTTGTTTAAAATCATTCTCTCTGGTCCTATCACTATCTACCTGTATAAAAAGTTAATTTCCCTCTAGTATACTTTCAAATACTATTATTCAAATCATTATTATTATTATTCAAATAATATTTCCTTTCAAAATGGTGAACTGTCATAATCCTTCCTTCCTTCACTTCTCAAGATTGAGCAAACCCAGCTCCTTCAGTTTATCTTCATAGAAGAGGCACTCCAGCCCTCTGATCATCTTCATGGCCTCCTTCTGGACCGTCTCCAAAAGATAAAGATCTGTCCTGTGAAGATAATCACCTTCCTTGCCCAGATGGTCATTCCTTTTTTGATGCATCCCAAGATACCATTGGCCTTCTGGACTGAAAACACACACTGCTGGCTCATGTTAAGTTCTTTATCTACCAAGATCCCTAAGTCCTTCTCAGCAGGGATACTCTCAAGGAGTTCTTCTCCTGGAGTCTGGAATTATCCTGACTCAAGTGCAAAACTTTGCATTTTGCTTCTTTGAACCACATTAGGTTCAGATGGGCTCACCTTTAGAGTTTATCAAGCTCCCTCTTGATGGTATCTCTACCTTCTGCAGTATCAACTACATCACTCAGCTATGTGTCAACAGAATGCTCCTCCTCCATCTGGACTGTCACAAGTCCATGGATCCAGATGGGCTACACCCTCGGGTGCTGAGGGAGCTGGCAGGAGTGATTGCCGAGCCACTCTCGGCCATCTATAAGCACTCCTGGTTAACTGGAGAGGTCTCAGAGGATTGGAACCTCCTGATGTGACTCCCATCTTCAAGAAGGGCCGGAAGGAGGATCCTGGGAACTATAGGCCTGTCAGCCTGACCTCGGTACCAGGGAAGGTAATGGAGTAAATCATCTTGGGCAAGATTGCATGGCATATGCGTGGTGTCCAGGGGATCAGGCCCAGACAGTACAGGTTCATGAAAGTCAGGTCATGCTTGACCAACCTCATCTCCTTCTGTGACTGGGTGACCAGACTGGTAGATGAGGGAAAGGCTGTTGATATAGTCTACCTAGACTTCAGCAAAGCCTTTGACACGGCCTCTCAGAGGCTACTTCTGGGGAACCTGGCTGCCCATGGCCTGGACAGGTACACACTCCTTTGGGTAAGAAACTGGTTAGAGGGCAGTTCCCAACAGGTGGTGGTTAATGGATTGAAGTCCAGCTGGAGACTTGTTTCAAGTGGTGTCCCCCAGAGGTTGGTACTGGGGCCTATCTTGTTTAATATCTTTATTGATGACCTAGACGAGGGGATTGAGTGTACCCTCAGTAAGTTTGCAGATGACACCAATTTGGGAGGTGGTGTCGATCTGCCTGAGGGTAGGGAGGCCCTTCAGAAGGATTTAGATAAGCTGGATCACTGGGCTGGGGTGAATGGGATGAGGTTCAACAAGGCCAAGTGCCGGGTCCTGCGCTTTGGCCACAACTACCCCACGCAGCTTTATAGGCTTGGGGATGATTGGCTGGATGACTGTGAAGAGGAAAGGTACCTGGGGCTGTTGGTTGTTGTTTGGCTGAACATGAGCTGACAGTGTGCTCAAGTGGCCAAGAGGGCCAGCAGCATCCTGGCCTGCATTAGAAATAGTGTGGCCAGCAGGAGCAGGGAGGTGATCATCTCCCTGTACTCAGCACTGGTGAGGCAGCACCACAAGTACTGTGTTCAGTTTGGGGTCCTTCACTACAGGAAAGACATTGAAGCCCTGGAGCATGTCCAGAGAAGGACAGCAAAACTGGTGAGGGGCCTGGAGCAAAAGTCCTATGAGGAGTGGCTGAGGGAGCTGGGATTGTTTACTCTGAAGAAGAGGAGGCTAAGGGAAGACCTCATTGCACTCTACAACTTCCTGAAGGGAGGTTGTGGTGAAGAGGGGTTTGGCCTCTTCTCCCAGGCAGCAAACAGGACCCGGGGAAATGGCCACAAGTTGTACCAGAGGAGGTTTAGGTTAGATTTAAGGAAGAACTTTTTCTCTCAGAGTTGTCAGGCACTGGAATTGCCTGCCAAGGGAGGTGGTGGAGTCGCCATCTCTGGCAGTGTTCAAGAGGCATTTGGATGAGGAGCTGTAAGATATGGTTTAGTGCCTGTGGTAGCAGTGGTAATGTGAAGACAGTTGGACTAGATGATCTTATAGATCGTTTCCAACCTTGTGATTCTATGATTCTATGATCAGCAAACTTGCTGAGGGTGCACTCAGTTCCATCATCTATGCCACTGATAAATATGTTAAAGAACGATGGTCCCAGGGTCCCAGGTGTCCCCAGGGACACCACTCGCCACCTTCCTCTATCTGAACATAGAGTACATTGACCACAACTCTTTGTCTGCACCCTCCAACCAATTCCATATCCACCAAGTAGTACATCCTTCAAATGCATCTCTCTCCAATTTAGAGAAAAGTATTTGGAGGGTATGATATCATGGACTTGTGGAAATCCAGGTAGATGATATCAGTTGCATTCACTTTGTCCACCAATGCCATCATAGAAGGCCACTAGATTTGGCAGACATGACCTTCCCTTGGGGAAGACGTGCTGTGAAGATCTGTTTTTATATTCACTGTTTTCATTACTGTAAGTCAGTCACCATGACTGCAAGATTCACAGCCATGACAGCAAGATTATTCCCCTAGCCTAGAAGTTGATCAGCCTGTGCTCCAGTATGGCATTGTTATGGTATGTCCAAAACTGCTATGGAGAGCTTCACAGAGGGCTACCACCTTTTTGTTCAGAGGCTGTATTAAATTCATGCACTTTACTTGCCTTCAGCTCTTGTCTTAAGCAAGTGTTGTAGGAATTCTTGTGACTGACAAATTTGCTAACTTTGACTTGCTGACTTGACTTTCTGGCTTTACCTGCGACCTCTTTGCTGACTGTGGACCTGCCAGGACAACTGAACTGTGAATGACAGAAATCATCACTGTGATGGACTACATACTCTGCCAGTGAGGACACTATCCTGTCTGCCATATGTCACCACAGATGCCTCGTTTGTTTTTTGTTTTTTTTGTTTTTTTTTTTCAATGTAGAAGACACTCCTTGCATTGACAAGGGTAAGGTACAAATACACACATACTTCTTCTTTTTTTCTTTTTTCTTTTTTTTTAATAGACTGATAAATAAAATGTTTTATTATTCTTCCTTGAGCTATTTTTAAAGTACTCCAACAGATCTTTTAAGGACATGTAGAGAGAGCTTGTCTGAGATGATTGAGCAGGTTACTGCCTTGCACTTTAACGTAATTGATTACAGCAGGTAACTTGCCACTTGGGGAGCAACTTGGATACTTAATTAAAATTATCTACTGGTGTGATTGGAGCCTATGACCCCCACAGTGACTCTAATTATCAGTATTTAGGTGTCTGATTTCCTTCTGAATGTCAGAATAAGCAATATTGGACAAACTGTCCACTCAACTGATATATTGAGTGTCTGATAATAGAGACCTTAACAAAGATGTCATGATTAGTCTTAATCTCGTCTTTAAGCCTGCACATGCTTACACAGATCCAGACTGAGAAAGAATTCCACTAAGAGAAATTAAACATCTTCCTGCATCTACTTTCTTACTCACCTGGAATCAGTATCTTTTATTTACTTTACATAAGTATCGGCGAACAAAGAAAATGTTTAAACTCTGTATGTAGAATGATTTTGATAGTTCTCAAGAGTTTATGAGACTTTTTGACTGTTGCTCAGTCTATAAGATTTTTGTGTGAAATGTGGGTTATAATGCACATGAAGTATAGAAGCTTACATGTCACAAGGCCACTGAGGAAAAATTAGCTGACTTCCAGGTAAAAAGAAGATATAGTGATATCATTATTATGCACACGGTTTCATTCAAGTATCAGCTTGTCAAGTCCTGATTTTCTAAAAAGACAACAAAAAATTATCTATATTATGAAAAAAAATAAAAAATACTTTTACCAGACAAGATCTTGGTAACTTCTGGGTTTTCTTAAGATACGCCAGAATGATATTTCAGTGATAGATTCCTACTTTCCTTCATATTTTCTCAACAGAAACTCTCATTCATATGCCATGGTTTGGATAACTATTTACTAAGCTTTGGGACAGACAAGAAAGAATAACTAGACCTGTTACCCAAAGGTCAAACTACACTGCTTGGATTTTTTTCCTACCACAGTAACAAATCCCAACAGCTGGAAACTTGGGGTCAGTTCTGACACTTGCATGTTGTTTTATATAGACATATAAATTTGATTTGCCTTTGTAACTGAGTCTCCAGGGAATGTCACATCTACACATAGAACTTTGCAGGGAAAATTACCTGTCTTTAGCAATGGAAAATGTAGAAGACATACGACTATCTTTGTATCAGGTCCTTGAAATAAATCTGTTAATTCATTGATAAGATTGTCCTTTTAAGTGAAGAAATTTAAGATGCGCTTTGAATGACAAAATATGTCCTTAATGTATTGCCTTTGGTCACAGACATACTTAGTCTTATTTTCTGTATGGTTAAGTGCAAAAACAGTGATGAAATCATTTTTGCCTTTGTGTGGCTATGCTGGAAATAGTTATAAAGCAGAAATAGTTGAGCAATAAGCTTAAGTCTCCGTCTTTCACCATAAGAAGCCATCTCTCATGTCAGTATTCAAGACTTCTAAATGAGATACAAGTCTTCCACTACTAAACAGATGCTTCAATCATTTGACAAAGGTGCTGGGAAACCATCTGTGAAGAAATAGAAAAAGATTAATGCTGTAAAGGCTTGCTGAAATAGACCACCATTTTGGGACATTCAGGAAGTTACCTGAATCAGAAAAATGTGAACAAGCATCCAATATTTCACTGTGACTATAGGACAATTATATTCACAGAGTTTTACATAACTGGCAAAGAAAGCTTTTCAAAATGTCATCCTACATCTGACAGTGATAGAAAAATGGAGTTTGAATTAGTTCAGCATGTTTTCTAATAAACAAGATATCTGAGTATTCCCAGGGGAGTAATATCATTCCATTCTCCACTATCACTCATCTCTTCACAAAGTATCATTTCTCCTAATGAAAAGAAATATTGTTCATAATTTACTATGCTTCTGACTTCAAGGGTGAGATAATTTAAGTCGGGGAACTGGCAGGAAAGTTTTAAAATCCAGAGACAAAATGAAATATAATGAACAGTGAATAATAAAACATTTATTTAGGCAGCCTTTGAAAGCAGGTTATTGTCAGAAAATGATGCCAGTGAGAATGAGAGTATGTGACTGCTGCAAGCATTGAAAACATTTGCACACATGCCTTAAATAAAAATTGTGTAATTATTTATTAACTCAAATTAAATATTAATGAAAGAATGGCAGAATCACAAGAAAGAATTCTCAAAGTTTAACTCTTCAAAACCAGTGCATAATCATTTTATTTTCCTTCATGGTAAGGCAATTAATTCTGCTGCCTTAAACAGTACAAATCTTTTATTGTACAAATAAAGACAATAAATATACTACTAATAGCTTTTGATTGTATGTATGCAATTTATTGGGCTGCAAATTATTCAAAAGTATCCTATAAAAAGTAAAATTATCCAGACTAGACTTTATAAGCTAATACTTCAAAGCTATTGCACTGACGGCTGTCTCGCTTAGCAACAGATGCTGGAGCCCTAAGATGTTGATAGAATGTGTTAAATATTAGCATGAAAAGAGTCTTATTTAAATATTTTAATTTCTAAGGTAAGTTTTCATAAACAATGTGATTATCTTGATTTACTTGATTCACTTCACAGAACAGCTTGAAAGTTTCTGGTGGGTAAATAATTTTCCTAAGATTTTAGCTTTAGCAGTTATTTAATTCTGATTTAATAAGCAATCTCAGGTACACCAAGATTCCTTTTTCTGTTCCAGAGTGATAAAGTAGATTGGTCTATGCTCACCTTTCCGACTTCCAAGAATTAAAAGTAGACTGACGACGAGGTTACAACTCATTATTATTAAATCCATCAGAAACTCAATTTAAATCTTTTTTTTTTTTTTTTAATAATGTCTCTTTAAGATTTTTATTTTAATATCTTCCTTGTTACGGACAACTGATGAATGAATTAGAGCTTAAATGAAGAATTATTAGCTATCCTATACTACATTGCCACAGCTACATAGTAGAGCTGATCATTCATGAAGATTGTTCAGATATTATCTCCTAGATTGCTGAGACTGATTAACATTAAAGATACAGTTCCTAAACTCTACGTTATCTTCAAATGTCCAAATGTCCAAATTTCTATTGATACCAATGGTAATGACCTCCTATTTCTTAACCTGCTTTCTATTTTTATGAGACATATCTGATGTGCACCATCCCAGGGTTTCAGCATTAATACCAAGCTCACTGTATGAGCTTTCCGCAATAGGCAGAGCTTGTGACAGAGGGAGAAGTGACAAAAGGTTTCAAAGTGATCTATATAGGAGAATTGTGGCACGATATATCACTGCAAGTGATGCTTCTTCTTCTTGAAGAGGTCTATCTGCTGGTATTGGATGCCTTTTAAACATGTAAACAATATTATAACAATCTGGAGGTAGGGAGCTTAACTGAATCAGGGTGTTAGATGCATAAAGTACATATTTTCTCCAGTAAAAATACCCCAAATTTTCATTATTATTGCAGTTAGTGTGGCTAATCACCACTGGAACAAGTTCAATAGACAAACATCAGTTCTATTCTCAGTTAAGCACAGTGTCTACTTATTTTGCAATGTTGGTTTATACCTGTTGGTCATGTGAACATACTTGTCCCACTTCTACTTCCATTGTTTATCACAAAATCGCAGAATCACAGAATGGTCTGGGTTGGAAGGGACCTCAAGGGTCATGAATCTCCAACCCCCTGCCAAGGGCAGGGCCACCAACCTCCCCATTCAATACCAGACCAGGCTAACCAGGGCCCCATCCAGTCTGGCCTTGAACACCTCCAAGGACGGGGCATCCACAACCTTCTGGGCAGCCTGTGTCAGCACCTCACCACTCTCATAGTAAAGAACTTCCCACTGACATCCAACCTAAATCTTCCCTCCCTCAACTTAAAATCATTTCCCCTTGTCCCGCTGTTATCTACACTTACAAAGAGTTGACTCCTGTCCTGTTTTTAGGCTCCTTTTAAGTACTGAAAGGCTGCAATTAGGTCACCCTGCAACCTTCTTTTTTCCAGGCTGAACAAGCCCAGCTCCCCCAGCCAGTCTTTGTATGGGAGGTACCCTCATCATCTTTGTGGCTCTCTCCTCTGGACCCTCTCCAACAGCTAATACTTTTTAATAGTCTATAATTTACTTCTAACATAACTATTTGTAATTCAAATTAGCAGTTCCACTCCATTCTTCTTGTTTTTTTTTTTTACATATCCTGACTTCAAAAATTTTTGGGGTATTTAAGGACGTCTAGTATTTTCACTCAGTTTCCACCAAGCCTGTAAGAATCTGCATGCCTTCTACTATAGGAGGTTTTCCAGACATGTTGCAAGAGCTTGTGGGACACAAAACCGTGCCTGACACACTCAGTCGCCATTCAGCATATATGAAAACATGTTGCAACACAAGGACCTACCATGCACCTTTGATGGAAACGGAGTGGGAATACTAGATGTGGTTGTAGCTGTAGTTCACTCTTCTCTTCTGAAAGCAGGAGACAGGAACTACTGACAACCCACAGAACTGCATCATTAACCCTTTAACTGTCAGTACAGTGCATGATGTTATGATGCAGAGTACCAATGACAAACCATAAAACCATGACAATCCTGTATCTTGAAGAGAACAAAATGCTCAGGGCATCAAGTAACTAGCTGTCCCATAGATTTAATAAATAACATTTGTGAATTCAACATACTCTTCACTTGCGCAGTTGGATGCATATTCTAGAAAGGGAGAAATGCTAGAGGATTTGTTCTGACAGGCAGGCATGCAGGCATGAAAGAATACAGGCATAGTGGCGTACTAAAATGGCAAAATTCTTTTTCATCAGTTTTTTGGCATCCTGGTGAATTTTACTCGTTTGCTAGGATTTTTTTTTTTTGCTCTGCTTTTGTTATCTTTCTTAATTCAAGACGTTATCTTGGCAGATGCAAGAGGAAATTCCATTGACTTTTACCAACAGCTTCCTCAAAAAGGTATGTAGTGTCCAGAGCTAAAATCAGCAAACCTTAATTGGGTAAAAATCACAGGACCTGCAATAATTTGCAGTAATCAGAAGCTCTTCCTCATTTGGATCAGCACACTTAGATCAGAATGAAAGGAATGAAATGACTTGTGATACAAAGTATTTTAAAATACACCACAAACAAACAAACAAACAAAAACAGAGTACAATCTATTTCAACAAAAGGAGAAAATACATGAAAACTGCAGAAACAGAAGACACAGTTACTTTCAAACCTTTTTCCCAGGAGTTACTGAAAATTGGGCATAAAATAAAATTTTATTCACCGTCTAATCATTTCCAGAATAAAATATCAACTGTTTAAGAAAAGAACAAATAAAGAAAGAACAGAGAGATAAGCAGAGAGGTAAGACTTCTACCTTATCAGAGGAAAAGAAAGAAATAAGAATTTCCAAGAAAAAATAGATTTATCATAAAAGAGTCATCTTTGCCTTGACTATCCAAAATATTTATAATACAATAAACTCTCAGAAGCCATACATAATCTACCACTAGTATTCATACAGATTCCAGCTACTCATAGTACTTTCCTGTCAGCCACTCTGTCCTATATGTTCTCAGGAGTTAATGTAGTCAGGATAGAAAAGAATAATCTGTAAAATCTTCATTTCACTCCCAGAATAAAGACAGGGATGGAAAATTACTAATCCCGAATACAAACACTGACAACCATTATGCCAAAATTTCAGGAGGTAGAAAGGTACAATTTACAAGAATGATGTAGACAAAACAAGCTGTATTATAGATGAAAATAAATTCCCCTCAAGTACCATATAGCATTAGCATCATGGGGTATGAGAAAATGGAAAGTATGTAATTCATAAATAGTGAGGAGAGCTTGGTAAGTCAGTTTGTTAAAATATTAAAACTGAAAGCTTTTAATACTCAGTCATAAAGCAGATTTGAGGACTGCTTGGAAATTTTAGCTCAAATTCTCATTAATCTTTAAATATGACTCCTTCGGAAACAATGTAGATAATAAAGAAAACATTAATCTAGGTCATATGCTTCCACTGACATATCTAGATAACCAGTCAAGAACTTTCTTTTATCCACAGAGGAATCCCACAACCAGAAGACTAGTAATAAAAGCACCACAGATTAAAAATGAATTATGGGAATTAGAACAGTGAAGGATACAACATATTTGATCAGCGTATTGTGAAACTTCCATAATTCTTCAACTCATTTGTCAAATCCCCAGAAAGAAGCTTGTAATCAGAACAGGTAATGTTTCAGCATCAAATTTTGAAGGCCAGAGTGCCCAGAGTGAGATCTTT
The DNA here is from genome assembly GCA_035772895.1 of Perdix hodgsoniae. Classification (NCBI taxonomy): domain Eukaryota; kingdom Metazoa; phylum Chordata; class Aves; order Galliformes; family Phasianidae; genus Perdix; species Perdix hodgsoniae. The sequence continues at coordinate 4,059,401 of JAPSGF010000006.1, read as the reverse complement.
TGCTAAATTAAATTTTAAATTAATATTAAGGTTAACAGTCCTCAATATGCTAATAAGCTCTAGGAAAAACACGTTCAACATATATAACAATGGTACTTAACATTAATACTCACATTTTATAATAACTAAAGGCATTGTGTATGAGATAGACTGAAAATTCAGGGTTTTTTATTAGCCTGAATACAAGATGATAATTTTGTAGAAGATTTCTGCAGCTTTGAGTCATTTTCATTCTTTTCAGTTACATTTAGTATGGAAGACACTTGATTATAATCAGCTGTCAGAGTCACTGAGTCAAACAATATATATTTGACATCAAAAGTTTCTGAAAAGGAACGTCTCTAATAAAAACACCAGAAGCCAAGGAAGCCCATGAAAAGCTGTGTCTTGGAAACAGAATGCAGACTATTAAGGACAGCATGTGCATTCTGAACCTACATTTATCTTAATTCACAATCAGCAAATTCAAATTTAAACTATTTTCTTGTGAAGAAAATATTAGAAGGAAAGGAAAAAGAGAAGACTGCAAGTTCTTTCAGAGTAAATAAATGCTACAATGCTGTGACCAGGTTGACAGCTTGTCAGAGACCAGACCAATAAAGAGCAATGGTGGTTAGAGTCTACAACAGGATGCTTGATGGAGGGAGTCTATGGATGAGACTTCATTGCTCCAATTACATGAAGCATTGTGTCCACAGGCTCTCATCTTGATTGGAAAAAATTCAGTCATATGGATGTCTGCTGAGAAAGCAACATGGCAGGCTGTGAGCAATCCAAGGGTAATGACGTATTCCAGGTATTAGATGAACAGACCATAATAGAAATGTTACTGAACCTGATGCTCACCAATGCAGAATATGTCACTTAAGAGATTAAGATTGGAGGCACTCTGGGCTGTGGTGACCATGCCCTAGTCAAGTTTGCGATCTTGAAGAAAGGCTTGGCAAAAAAGCAAAATCAGGACCCTGAAATTCAGGAGAGTGAACTTCTGGCTGTGTAAAGAATTATTGGATGAGATCCACTGAGAATCTCTATGGACATAGGAATGGAACATAGCTGACAGCACTTTAAGTATGCCTTTCTGCAAGCAAGATTTCTTCATCCCCCAGGAAAAGAAATAAGGCAGAATAGGCAGGAAAAATTGTACAGTTGAGCAAGGACTTACTGGACAAACTGAGGGGTAAAGAGGACAAATATATGCTTTGGAAGCAGAGATAGGTGGGCTGGAAACAATACAGGGTAGCCATCGGGGCACATGGAGATAGGATCAGAAAAAACAAGGTACAGGTGGAACTGAACATTGTTCTAAAGAGATAGGTAAAGGAGAACATTCACCCACTCATAATGGAAAGGGAGAACTGGCGACAATACACATGGAGAAGGCTGGAGTACTCAACTCAGTCTTCAGAGGATGCCTGGCTTCCCACACCTTCTGTGTCCTGGAATCTTTAGGTGTGAGACAGGAGACTGAAATCTCTCCCACTGTAAAGGCTAAGATTACCCAATGAGACTGAATGTGTACATGTCAATGAGGCTGGATAACAGGCATCCCAGGGTGCTGAAGGAACTAAGTGATATGGTTGCCAAGTCACTCTCCACCATATCTGAAAAGTTGTAACTGTCAGGCAAAGTGGTGAGAAGAAAAAGTGAAAATTTATTCCCATTTTTAAGAAAGGGAGAAAGGAAAACTCAAGGACTACAAGCCAGTGAGCCTCAACGCTGTGCCTAGGAAGATCATGATGGAAATCCTTCTGGAAGTAATGTTAAGACATCTGTGAGATGAGGAGGTGATCCAAGACAGCCAGCATGGCTTCACCCAAGTCAGATCATGCCCCACCTATCAGGAGGCGTTCTATGACAATAGCATCAATGGAGCAAGGAAGGGCAATTGATGTTTTCTGCCTGGACTTGTGCAAGGCCACTGACAGGTTCCGACACCACATCTTTATCTCTAAACTGGAAAAATATGAATTTGAAGGATAAAGAATTGGTTGGATGGTCACAACCAAACATTTTTCTCTTGAACTTTTAGGTCCACATCACCATAGCAAAATTTAAGCAACTCTTTAGATTTCATTAGTTCTTGAAGAGTCTTAAAGTAGAACCTGGTGATATCTTAGCATTCTCAGTCTTTAGTCTGCTGTGGAAATAAATCCTCAGTTTACAAGTTTTACAGTAGCAATCATGACATAAAATAATAGCAGCTCTTGTCCATGATTATGCCTGCTGTACCTTGAATGGAAATGTTTAAAATTTACTAAGGCTTAGAAAAGAAATGTATAGAATTTTCAATTTAATTTGATTGAAAACAATTAGATAAATATACAGGACAGTATATAATAGATTAGATTAATAGATAAGTATACAGAAAAAAATAGATAAGTATAGAGACACTGTGTATACATCCAAAAATATTAATTAGGAGCATATTTTAAAAAGCTGTTATCAAGAATTAGAATAGATTCCTATGCACCTCAATAAAATAAACTAAGGACACTCTGTTCTAGTTCTATGTTATACTGCATTCTGACCAAGAAAAATGAATGTTTTTAATTGTTTTGCGTATTATGAGAAAACAAAAATAATAAAATGATCTGTAATTAATTTGATTGTTCTTTTGCTTTAGAAGATATTTAACCTTAGTCAGCAGATGGTTCTCACTCCTTGATACTTCACGTCTCTATGCAAGACAGAGTTTATCTTTTTATCTTTTACCTTTATTAGATCAAGCATACTAGGCTGAAAATTAATCATACCTTTTAAAGTTTCCATTCCAAATACTTATTTTATAACCCCGCATGTTTATACATTCTGGCTGCTGCAAAAGTGATGTTTCCTATTTTATTATGTTGGCCCACATTGTCAGAGGCAGATGTTAGTGATATGACAGCAGAGTCTGAACCTTCCCACCAATATTCCATTACATTTTATAGCTTTGAGATAGATGGCAGTAGAGGGTTAGTCTGACAAAATGGAGCATGACTTGGAAGTGCTTATGAAGCAAGAGTGGAACTGAATTCCTCCATGGGGTCACCATTGCCATTATCCAATGCCTGCTGAACATTTGCGGAGACTAAAAAGTGGATGTAAACTCAGCAGTGGCAACAGCAATGTAAAAACAAGTCACATTCCAGACAGCCATGTAGATTATGATGAGCATGACAAGAAGGCTGTTGTTCATTGCTTGTGAAAACCTGTAGCTAATGGTGACTATGTTCAAAAATAATTTTGTTTATAGCTCAGAATATTCTCTATCAAATAGTGTTCTTGTGCTCTTTGAATCTGTTGTAGTTTCTATGGAATTAAATAGTAATAAATTAAATTATTACTTTAAGAATAATCTACATATATATACTAAAATATTACCAACTAAAAGTTTTGTACTAGGGCTCTTTGTTTGAATGATTGTTTTTAATGGTATTGCAATGTATACAGATGATATAAAATTGTCTCTGACAATTGTATATGACAAAACTGTCATTGTGATTCATTACAGATTCATAAGTGAAATATAGACGTGGGAAAACAGGAAGGGTGCAGCCCAGTCTTTTCCAGATCATGCAACGAAACTCACTTCTGAAGGATATAATATGTCAGAGATACAGAAAAAAAAAAAAAAAAAGACTAACACTCAAAAATAGAAACTAGAAATTCTGTCCAAAAATGTTTTTCCCTATGTATTGTTATTTTATATATGAAAGGGATGTACAGACCTTTATAGATTACATTAACTTCCTTCCTTGGCATCAGATTCTTAAAGAGGCTGTGGGTGACATTCATATTAAACATTTCATAGGATCACAGAATTACAGAATGTTTCAGGTTGGAAAGGACCTTTAAGATCATCTAGTTCTAGCCCTCTTGCTATTGGCAGGGATACCTCCTACTATACCAGGTTGCTCAAAGCCCCATCCAGCCTTGAATGCTTTCAGGGAGAAAGTATCCACAACGTCTCCAGGTGACATGTTCCAATGTCTCACCACCTTCAGAGTAAAAAATTTCTCATTGATATCTAGTCTAAATCTACCCTCTTCTATTTTAAACACATTTTGCCTGTCACTACATGCCCTTATAAAAAGTCTCTCTCTATTTTTCCTGTAGGCCCCCTTCAGGTAATGAAGAGCCTCTACAAGGTTCCCCAGAAGGATCCTTCTCTTCTCCAGGCTCAAGAGCCCCAGCTCTCTCAGCCCGTCCTTGAGGGGAGGTGCTTGAGCCTTCTGATCATCTTTGTGACCCTCCTCTGGACCTGCTCCAACAGTTTGATGTTCCTTAGCACTGAACAACATTTTTGTGGAATGTAAGCCTTACTGCATGTTACTGTAGTAAGATACTAAATGTAGACTCTTTATCTGGATTTTAAAACTATAGCAAGCAATATGCAATTCCTAATCCGAGTATTATGTTAACAAGATCAGCAACAGAAGTGTTGTACAAGTACAGTGTGTACAAGTGCACAGAACTGAAAACAGTGAAGGAATCAAATAATTTGAAATAAATTATCAGCAAGTCAATTAAGAACAAATTGACCTTGAAAGTAAAAATGAAATTATAATACTATTTCCAATAAAAACTTCAAAATAACAATATTGAATGCTGGAACACAGCCCATGTTTTGGTAGATGAACTCAAGAGATGGTTTAACTTTGGATTCAGTGAACATATACTGAAATTATTGATGACACTTTCTTCAATGATGGATAATTGTATGTTATATATTTCTTTTTTCAATAAATTCTACTAGCAGGAAGATTGTTTGTTTTTTTCAAGAAACATTATAATAAAACTTTTGATTAAATATCCATATTTAATTATTTGTTTATGGTGGGAGTTTTTGTTTAATAATTTTATAGATTATGGCAAATGTGACAAATTAATGTTTTCTCATTGTAAGCTGAGAAAACAATTTATATCACTGTGATAGAAAGCACTGGCTTTACTTTTATTTCAATAATTTCATTCAAAAATGTAATTTACACGCTCGGTGACTGGTATTGCAATCCATATCCTATATGCAAGAGTTGAAAAGAATCGTACTTTTCAGAAATGAGAAATTCAGCCCAAGCAAAATCTTTGGAGTAGTATATGTACATTTTCTTGTGGGATGAAATGTGTTATTATCAGCCAGCTTTTCCCTTTAAAATATACAAGCAATAACCTTTTTCTATAACAGTGGGGAAAAAAAAAAAAAACGTATTTTTATGTAGAATATAATTTTCCTCTTTTTATGAGAAAACACAAAAGAAATTGTACCTTGAGCTAACCTAGATAATCACCAATGGACAGAACAGGGCTCAACCAAGGTTTCATTAAATATCTACATATTTTTTGTTTGTATATATATATTTTTTTCTCTGTCAGATATCAGTGGTTTGGAAGGAAGGATGTTTCTTGATATTTCTTGATATTTAAAAGCCATGATATGCTAGAATTAAAATATCTTCATTTAATGTAAAATGAAACATGATTATTGGGGCCATTCTAAATAGAAGTTTGGACTACTTTAGGTCTTTATTATCTACAAGAAGTCATTTTGAGTTTTAATACAAATATTTCTTATTAAGAATTGGTTTTTGTGTGGGCATATTATTTTAATTAAAAACTGATTGATTCTACTGATTTAATTAAATCTTTGCTTCTCTCTTGAATGCAATTTCTTTTATGCTCGACTGAGTCTTTCATTATTCTTTTAGATTATTGTGGATCCCTCTTCTGCATCACTTATAGCTAAGTTAAGTAGAAGAATAAAAAGATTCGAACTAGAAAAGAAATCTTAACCATCATTTCATTAGAAAGGTATTTTTCAGTTGGAATTACAGTTATGTTTAATTCTAACCCTTTGAAAATAAAAAAATATGTCATAGAAAGTAAGAGTGAAATAAATGCTCTTTTAGAAGTGCCTAGGCATATGTACATACACGCGTATATAAATTAGTGTTTTACACAAACACTGAATTGGTCAAGTGGAAATACTTTTATGATAAAAGGTCTTGAAGCTTCTCCTTAAATGAAAAATTTTTATAAGTATGCATTTGTCCAACCCAGTATAAAGGCAGAACCTGTCAACTAATAAATACCGTATGAATCATTCCTTCCTACATTTGCTTTCACATTTGTATACAAATATTTCCCACAGGAATACTGTTAACTGGCAGAGCCATGCATGGTGAGCTGTGATCTACTTGCTAGATCATCTACCAGAATTTCATACTGATAACGGAAACCAACAGAAAACTGTTGGTCAGAAATCTGAAACTCTCAACAGATTATCACCTAAAAGGGAGATGTTAAGAGAAGCCATTCTGCATAAACTGGAATTTTTTCATTACATATTCTAATGAGATAACATGCAACAATCTTTTACAGAACTGAAGGTTCTCTACTTCTTGGATGATATGGAAATACTATTAGAAGTGAAATTGCATCCTATCTTTTATCTACAAAGTAATTCAAGAATACGAAAGAATCGGTTTCAATAGGACTTCAGAAATAAGGACTTTGGGGAATGCTGAACATTTCTCACCACTTAAAAGTTCAGTCCTCTCTTTGTCATTATGTTATTATATTTATACATTCCCATAGTATGCAATTGCACAATGCTGTTTCTTGTTAAATAAAACTTTCAAATAAATAAAAGTTTCAAAAAAAAAAGTTTCAAAAAAAAGTTACAAAAAAAATGTAAGAAGACAAGTAATTTCAAGTTCACTTATAGTTAAAAGTATATTTGCCTGTAAACTTTTCTGTATATTGTTACCATTTCCTTGTACTAATTTTTTACCTTACTTTCTGAGGTTGTTTCTATTATTTCTTTACTGTTTTTCTATAGAAAATTCTTAAGGTCATAGTTATTGAACCTGCAGAAAATTTATATATTCGGTGACTCTGGTATATTTGATATTTCAGTTTCACCTTTTACAGGCTTTGTTTTAAGTTTTAGCACAACATTATAATAAATAAATTGTAATATTCTTGTGAATCCTCTTTTTCTTCATGTTCTGTTCTGTGTTTTTTTGTTTGCTTGTTTGTTTGTTTTATGATAGATTTGCTACAGTACACCTGCTATGATTAATACCAGCTGTTGGTTTTTGTTTTTTTTTTTAAGTGAAGACTTAGGAAAGGAACTTTCCCGTACCCCAATATAGAAAGGACTAGAAAGGACTACTAGTGAAACTGAGAACTTAGGTATTAAGTCTTCATTGTTACTCAGTTATAAAAAGGAATAGTCACCCAGATAATTAAAATATAATTTAGTTTCCTAGGAAATCAAGGTTTTTTTTCATATCTCTGTGACTGTTTCAGATGCAATTTGTTCACTTTCTTGAAAGTGCCCTAGGTGTCCTACAGGTCTTTTGTTAGGACAGGGTCTGGCCTGGTCTATATGGCAGTTGTCCACAGTTGCAGCACACATGAAGATTAGGATGAAAGCTGAGTGACATCTGTAGAAGGAGGAAGCCATGAGCTAATAAGTGTCATCTTAACGTGGAACAAAAAAGAAACATGAACATTCTAAGTGAAATTTGAGACTCTGGAATGGAAGCAGACAAAATGAGATTTAGCACCACCAGAAGTTTCCCTGCTAGTACTACATCTTATGTGCAGTTGTGAGTTTCCTACCCACTGCACTGGATGAGTGAGCCTCCATGCTGCCACCAGCGTTCCACCACATCTCAGGGTAAAGAATGACTTGCTGAGATGGAGGTTCTTGGCAAAGGAAATTACATCCTGAATCTTCCTTAAGAGGATAGGGCTGTTTATCTACTTTTTATAAATGCTGATAAAGAGGAATTTCTGATTCTTCCAGAATTAATTTAGAAAGATGACATAAATTAAATACATCGGACAACTTACATATGTACTATTCTAAACAAAGAAAGTGAACCTTTGCATTTCAACAATTTCAAACATTTGCCATATGTAATGTGTTAAGTTTTCTGAGGGAAAGCTTATAGTTTCTCAAAAAAATTAGGTCCCGTTTTTTTTCTTAACCATAACTGACACATGCCCTTTCAAGACATATTTTTTCTACTAGTGTGCCAACATCTTGTCAAGCAGAGATCACTTTGTACAAAATTATTATTTGCAAGACAGAATGGGACAAAAAATTATTTTCATTATTCAGACAGGAGTATACTTGAAGATATTTTATAGTTATTGGTTAACTTGAATATTATTTTACCAAATGTACATCATCATTTAGGTTGTTTTTTGTTGTTGTTTGTTTGTTTGCTTTGTTGTTGTTCTGTTTTGTTTTGTTCCAAATATGGGCTCTTTCTATGGTTTGTTAGTTCAGTAAGTTTCATTGTTAGAAGTTTGCTTGTAATGAATTAAAATTTTATTTCTCATGCTTTTACACATTACTTTGATGTGCTTTTGGATACCAACAAAAATACTGCTTTCTTTAAAACAGAGCACAGCACCATGGGTCAAAGTAAATCATATAAACATTTTATTCACAATGTAGCATAGAAGTGCTAAATATACATACTCAGAAGACAAAAGGTTTTTTACTGTAAGTATTTCACATAAAACATGAATTCTTTTATTTGTCTTAAATGTCACAAAGTGAATAGTTCCAGCAAATTATATTTAATAGAATTAGAAATATGTATTCTTAAAACAAACTTTAGTACGAAAACAGTAGTAAGAAAACAGTAAACATCTAACACCTATTTTGGTGTTGTTCTTACCATTTTTTCATATCGCTTGTCATAAGGAAGACATATTCATTTACTCTCATTTACAAATTCGGCAAATACCAGTATTTTTGAGTTGTAGAACATACCTTGAAATATAGATCTTATCATCACAATTCATCTCTCATTCAACAGTCTTACATGCAAAATCAAGTTTCTTCCATTCTTTCCTTTTGCTGAAGATAGAATTCTGAAGAACATAAATGTTTCACAGAATCACAGATTGGCCCGGGTTGGAAGGGACCTCATGGATCATAAATCTCCAATCCCCCTGCCACATGCAGGGCCACCATCCTCCCCATTTAATACTAGACCAGGCTGCCCAGGGCCCCATCCAATCTGGCTTTGAAAACCTCTAGGAACAGGGCAACCACATCCTCTCTGGGTAGCCTGTGCCATTCCCCCTTGTCCTATCACTATCATGCTGTGTAAAAAATCAGCCACCCTCCTATTTGTAAACTCTGTTCCCCAAAAGTGAACTGTCCCTGGAGCCTTCTTTTCTCCAAGCTAAGCAATATCAACTAATTCAACCTTTCTTCATAAGAGTGATGCTCCAGCCCTTTGATCATCTTTGTGGCCCTTCTTTGGATGTTCTCTAGCAGCTGCACACCCTTCTACCCTTCCTACCTTTAAATGAAGTGAAGTAGAAAATTGTTTCACAGAGCAGAGTCAGCCTCCATTGGAAGGTGATCTTATACTACAGTATTCCCCAAATACTAATTTACCTTCTTCTTTTTTACTAATTTATTATACTTGACTGAATATTGCACATTCATAGACAGCTAGTTTAGAAGTCTCAATGTGTTGTGCAGAAAAACTTCAGAACATTCCAAATTTCCAAATTTCAAATATACATCTGTAAATAATAAGCTTGTCTTTTAGTTCAGTGAACTAACAAGTTTTATAACTTCTTTAACTTGAAATGTCTAGATTATAGCCAAGAAATTGAAAAAAAATCTAAATAAGATTTCTGAGATTCCAGAAAGAATGCAAGGAGGCAGAAGGAATATGTTTTTTCCTCTCCCTCTGGCAGATGTGGGAATGGAAAAAAAAAAACAACAAAAAAAGAACCAGATGTCAAGCTTTCAGGCTCTGACCTCTTACGTCACATGCCAGAATGAAAACCAACCAAACAAACAAAAAAAAAACAAAACAAAGCAAAACAAAACAAAAAATGTCCATCCCCTTTAAAGGAAACCTTATATTTCCATCCTCTTTTTCTTCTCCTTACATAAAAATCTCTCAAAGCTGTTGAAGATCTTCTGTAACTGTTCACATATTTACTTGGATCCAAATATGAAGTACAGATACACTGTACTAAAAGTAAATAATTTTTAAAAATTTGAAAGTTTAATTCTAAATCAGAACACTTATTTGATAAAAGAAAATATATTTCAAGTAGATATGATCAATGTCTGTGCACATTGAGCTTGTTTTTTCATTACTGCCAGTGAAGAAATCTTTGGAGAAATTAATTTTGATTATAACACCAAAATTATTTTATCGCGGTTCTTTGTATGAAGAAATATATGGTTTTCTCTTTGATTAGTTTAAAAAGTAATTAGATTTTCCCTTTACGTAATATGAACTAAAATATGAGTTTGAAGTGTTTTTTAGACTATTTCAGGATATGTGTGAAGCAGTGGAACTGTTCCAGAAAAATGTTAACTTAGATGACATTACCTACCCTGTGCCCATACTAAGACTGCCAAGAGGTTGGGCTGTGGTCTGAAGCTCTAAAGCCTCACACCATATAGCTTTGGCTTTGTTAGCTAGCCATTATTTTCAACAAAGCCAGGGCATTTTCTTTAGAAATTGTCAGTAAGAAACAATGGGGTACATTTATGGGGTCTTTGCTGAGCAGTTTTATAGACTGTAGAGGCAGAATATTTCTTCTCCTTTCCTAACCCTTTCAGAACCTTCCTAGAACAGTTTAGAGCATTCTGATCTAGCAGTTCAAAAGAGATAATTTTGGACAGTTTGGGAAAAATTTAAGTATTTTTCAATTTTTCAACATGCAGGAAGGCTGTAAGTCTCCACTGCTACATCTAGAAAACTTTTATATATCATCAGAAATGTGCAATTAATAATACAAACTTCCATTAATTTAGAAGAATGACCCTAGGTTATAAATCTAATTTCTGTCTAGACCAGCCTTCTTATGACCAGATGTCTGTCATGCTATAGAAAGCAGAAATGTTCAAAATAGTCTCAAGAGGTGAACTTCTTAGTGGAGTTTACAATCCAGTTGTAGAAGGAACATCCAGAACGGGAACAGGGATATCAGAAAAAGTTGATGTAACAGAATTTGGTCACAGCACACCAGCTGACCTAGTAGTACTGAAGGAGTTTACATTTTGTTTAGTCAATATTCCAACAGTAAGAGTTTCAGAGAATGTTTTGAAGGAGATGTGAACATATGTAAAAATGATTTTCTTTGCTGTTTTACATAAATATTAGTTATGGCAAATCTGTAAACAACCTTCTATCCTGTTTAGGAACAACAACAAGAAAAATAAAACAACCAGCAGGTGGTTGACTATTTGAATCAGGAAACAATAATTCAACTTATTTTTAATTACACCACAAAATTAATTTACCTTAAAAAGAAAAACTGGTATCAGGCCCAAACTAAATCATCACGTACAAAAATGAAAGGCTGAGAAATATGGCTGGAACAGATGGCACTGAAGGCATCATAGTTTAAGACCAGTGAAAGAGTTATTGGTTAAATATAAATGAACAATGAAAAGTCTCTAAAAAATTTACAAAAGAAAAATGAGGTGCTAGGTTTAAGGATATTACTATGAGTGGGTTAATAGTCAGAAAATACCTGAAAGAAGGAAAGGTAGAAATAAATAAATAAATAAATAAATAAACAAACAAACAAGGACTGTATTTTTTTTTCCTGTTTTTCAGATCTTAGGCTACCTTATAAAAATGCTAAATTAAACTCATACTGCAGTTTGCACGATGTTTCATTTTGCCAATCCTGTAATTCCATATGTGTTGGCAACTGCATTTTTCTCTGTCTAGTCTAACATTAACCCATCTTTTTTTTCCTTCCCCCTGCCTAGCCATCTCTCCTCTTTCCTTCATCCAGAAAATAACAAATGCTTCAACTTAGGAGCTTTTTTCATTGTGAGGGAATGTAATACAATGTGTTAGCTGTGCTAGATATGTTTCAGTAAAATGTAACAAACACATTTCCTTCATCCCCGAGGAAATTTTTTCATTGTGTGCCATAATCTCAGTCCTGTAATTGTCTCCCATCAGGTTCCCTGGGAGTTCCACATGTAGAAACTTATGCAACTATATATGAAAGCCTTTAGATTCAAACACCTCCTAGTAGAAAATGATGTCAGTGTTCACAGTGTTGTTCCAAACTTGACTGCAACACTGCAATCTGTTTTTAACATTCAGCAGAGAGTTTCCTTTGGGCTGAAATTTGGCATGCAACATCTCAGTTTAGGTATATTTAGGTATATATTTTAAAAGTGTGAATATTGACAGAATCATTAGGGTATCCCTGAGCAAAAGATTAAAAGTCACTTTTACTGGTAATGCTTCTTCAAATTTCTGATTTAAATTAAAAAGTATAGCTAAATAGATTTTCAGTATTTTCAAAAAGAAAAAGTAGAAAATGTTAATGAAACATAAGCAAATCTGCAATTAGTTTTTCTTTTCAACATCCCAGTTTGAATAAAAAATGCTAGGTTCTAATTTTCTAATAGGATAAATTAACAAGGTGGTTAATATATTTTGATTCTTTTTCAAGCCTCCTTTGATATTTATGATGAATCAGGACACAATGATTTATTTTTTTTTTTCCAAACTCATATGAAGTCTTTTAATCTGTTTTGCAGCTCATACTAATTACATTTAAGACAAGACAAACAAAATTTGCAAGTAAAGCCCAGTGACAGAGTTTTATTTGACAATCTCTTTCAGTCATGCTTGTCCATCTTGTGGACCTTATTATTCAGATAAGAGAAACTGTTTTCTGTTCTGCACACTTTGATTTTCACCCATGGAAGTTCAGTTATGACAAAGAAGGGAAAGGCCATACACCTTGATTTCAGCTTGACATGCAGTCACATCACTTCTCATCCCTCCCAGAACACAGAACACTTGAAGAATACATGAGTTGGTTGGCACATCATCTAGATTTCCTTTTTCACTGATAATCTTATTACTTTACTCCAACTTTTTTCAGAAGCATACACTTCAAGGATAAAGGCATTTTGATGTCACAGTTTAAAAAGAAATGGCAGAATTTGAAATGATATTGTGCTATTTAATGGCTGGATTTATGTTGTCAAACTGCAAATTCATTTTTTGCTATTAATCTTGGACATTTGTTCATTTAAAAATGTGACATATGATTGCTCACATATGGTTATTTCTAAGTTAGTGAAAACAGATGCCCTTGCAAGATAGACACTGTAGGGAAAAGAAAATGTGCAGTGGTGGAGGTGTTTAAAAGCAGTCTATTGCTTGCTGTTAGCTCCTAGTGTATTGCATCAATCGCTCATTTCTGATTACCTACCTACTCAAGTGAAGGTGTATCAATTCATTGCTAAAGCCATTCCTAAATATATTTCACATCTATATTCAAAATATTGTCATGACTTGTTCAATTTAGGTTGGAAAAATATTGTGTCTGTACACTGAAATACAAAGTAATCTTCCAGTTCTACTGACAAAAGTAACTGTAATAAATGAAGGTACACATTATCAGAAATATTTCTTTTTTTTCTTAAATATAATGTGAGAAAATGTAATTTTCGTCATTTTGCGTTTTGGAAAGGTGATATGTTTTGTCTTGTTTTATTTTTAATTGCATTTACATGTGTTTTTTTTTAAAATAAATTTCTTACCTCTAAACCTAAAATTTGATAGAAATCATAAAACTGTAATTAAAAGTTTTAGTATGACTGAAATGCATTGTCTTAATATACCATGACTTCTTGGAGTTTAAACTTTCTTTGAAGGACTTTTAAAATGTTTTTTCTTTGCTTTGGAACAAGAAAAGACATTAAAATCATGGAAATTTCTGTAAAATGGAAAATTTGGTTCCTGCCCAGTCTTTTCCCACTCCTACTCATCTAAAATCTTCTATTTTTCAAACTGCAAGTTCATTAAGTTACTTTGTCCCTTAAGTGCCATCAATGATCTCATATTTTTCTTCAGAATATTCTTGATCTCTGCCATGGCCATCCAGGTCTGGCTTTGGGTTTTATTAAAGCTGTCAGCTTCTTCAATACTCATACAAGGAGAGCTGTCTCTGTTTGCCAGATGGGGTTATAGTGCTAGGCAAAACAAAAAGCAGAATAAGAGGCACTGTTCCACTTTTGCAAGTCCTAACTACTGAAACCATTTCATTTGTCACTGGCAGTGAAGGCAAAGGAGAAAATAATGACCTTGCTTTGATTCCCTGACTTATAATAGTGTTGTTTTGGAAGTGTATTGAGAAAAAAATATTTGGTGGGAAAATGATAAGAAACAATTCAAATAAAAAGAAGAAAGGGAGGAAAATGTAGAAGACATAGCAAGAAATAAAAGGCTTATATTTATATGGCTACCACTGAAGAACTCTTGTGTTTTATAGTAATAGAGCCAATTGATCACAAGACAACTAGAACATATTTTGGGGGGTTTATTATGATAAGGTGTGACTCAACATAAAGCAAGGGTCTTTAAACACTGACTTGAAGCTCTATTTTTTATTTAGTTAAAGTCAAATTTTTTACATATTTATTCTTCTCTAGTGAAAATACAGTATTATGTTGAATCCCAGAGACATTCTTTAAAGCATTCTGTGCACCTTTAAATGAAGAGATTTACCGAACAATGGAAACACCAATTAGCTTAAGGAACATGAAAGTCTCAAGAGATGAAACATTATATTCTACATTTCTGTAAAAAAGGTGTCATATGTAAAACAGCTATTTTAAAGATATTTCTGAAATCTATACAGCTGAAAAAATCACATGGTATCATCCTACTTTTTAGTGTATAGTCTGTCAATTTTTTTAAACAAATCCTTGAATAACATTTACTGTTATTTGCTTTTATATAACTGAATGAAATGCATTGACCCTAACTAACTTGCTAACAGAAAATGAAGAAAATATACAATTTGAATTAATTATCAATTTCTCTGGGTATTTTTCTTCTTGTGGGTTAGATAATAGAATAATAGAAATCTCCAAAGCTAGAGCTGCAGCACATTGTTAAAAAATGTGGCTTTGTTTGTATTATTTGGATTAGATAGTTTTTCTGCCTGAGTTAGAAATGGATGAAAGAAATTTCAGTGTTTATTGTGGCAAGGAAGGGCAGATATTAAATCTTCTGGATTTTCTACTGTGTGCCCATCAACCCACTGGCGCCATTCCTAACCATCTGTTATTAACCAAGGAAGAATTTCAAAATGTTCATGTCTACAGTTTATGTCCCGAGGGTTGGTATATCCTGTAGTGTGATTCTTTACATACTGAATGATACTTAGTTTCCAAGAAGACTTTCATGACTGTGCAGATGCAGAAATGGTGTGTACCTTATATCAAGTAACTTATTTACGTTTTTACAAGACTAAATCAAATGACAAAGATGCTTACAAGATAATCCAAACCTGGAGACTAACATCAGATACATTAGAAAATGTCAGCAAAAAAAAGTATTAGTTAATACTTTAATAAAGACATTCAAAAAAATTAATTGAAGTTTGAAAAGCAAAATGCAAAAGAGCATTGGCACATTCCATTTCACAGACAAAATAGAATTTATCCTTACAAACAAATACAGTAACAAATAATAGGAATTACACCTACTTACTTTCTTTTCTTGTGTTTAGTTAAACTCCTTAGACCTACTTCATAAATTCCTGTTGAATATAACATCCTGGAGGGTATCACTGGGAGACTGTACAAAAATAGCTATTTTATTTGCCCATTACTATTACATTAACAGTATTTTAGAGAAAGCCATTTCTTATTTCCTTTTATTAGAAGATTATTAGTAATGCAATTATAGCCACGAGTTATTGTGGTTTGCTATGTTTCTTTTGCTCCTGCTCTTTTTATCATACAAAAATAATTTTTAAAAAATTGTTTTTGTTGTTGTATTTTTTTTGCTATCTTTTTTTCTAAGAAATATTTGTAGTTTTTCTTCAGTTATTCATGAAAATATGCACTATTGTGTGCAATACCTCAATGCCTATTTTAGTTATTAGTTCAAATCAAGTAAGTTCAGCAACATTTTCAGATGAGTCCTTTAATATTAATATTTTAATGGAATAGGTCACCATCAGTTCCACTCACCAGAGAGAGATGGAAGTATAAGTAGTTATAGTTCTCTTTTGTGATGTCCATAATATATAGTTCCATAATATATAGTTTCATAAATTGTTTCTCTAATCCACACTTCTCAGATCAGTCATCTTTTAGCATTTGATTTTTAAGATTTTGTACAAAACAGTGCTACCTTTTTCTCTTCCAGGTTCCAACTGCAATTCTGAAAACAGAGTCAATTACAGTCCAAGTTTATAACAACAAGCTGAATATTTATCAGATAAACTCTACTGATTTTCCTATTTCTTCTCTTACTCCATCAAGATAAAGTCTACTATACAATGAAAAACAGCTCTTGCCACTCAGTGGACTTCACCTTAGGAATTAATGTGCAGCTTAACTTTAAGAAAAAATACATCTATTTTTATTGCAAAAAATAGTGTTGGGAATTTTCAGATATGCTACATTTCCTATCTTATTATAAATATTTAGGCAATAATTAATTGCAGAAGGCTATTTCCAACTGGCCTGAGGTTTGGGCAACCTGAGTTAAACTGCCCAGCTTTCAGCAGGAATAGGACCAGATAATTTTCTCTATCAACCTGAGTGATTTTTTGTCTATATATAGTGTTAGAAGTATGCATTTTATATTTATACATAATGTACAATTTCTCAAGTAGACAAAGAGTTAAGCAGCCAGTGAGGAGTAAAGTTATATAAAAACACAAATTCTTTCTTAGGATGAATTTGTCTGAGAAGACACCACAGCAAGGGGTGCAACAGCAGACAGAAATGAAAGACATAAGGGAGAGAAACTTTATTCCAGTCACCCAGCAGCTGTTCTAAAATGTGGCTAATTTCATGACTAACTGAAGAGTTGTATTTTAAAAATAGTTTTATGAGAAAATATTTTTTAACCATAGGTTTAGGAGAAATGGAGGGGAAAAAACAAACAAACAAAAAGCATTTGCTAGTTTTGAGATATGTTTTGCTAGCAGAGTTGAGGATAACTACTATTCCTCTTCACAATAAAATCAGTAAGGATGTCTTGAATGCAAGTAATATGGAAAAAAGACCGTGTAACAGTAAGTTACACAAAATGGATGCCTGCTTGCATCTCAAGTTAAATACTTTGAAAGACATATCACCAAGTTATTAAAGAAGTCAGGGCTTGAGCTTAAAGACTGACTTTTATACAGAGGCATCAAATACATTTTTTCACTAAAAAGTGTCAAGGATGCATAACAAAACCAGTAATAATTTTTAACTAAGACACATTTGACTATTCATATTTTATTAGTGCATTTATGTTGTTTTCAGTTGTTTTCACATGCAGTCATTTAAAATTAATGGAGTTTAGGCCTATTTGTTTAATACAACATGTATATTTTCTTCTACATTTTCAATAATAAAATTCTTTAATTACACAATTTCTATGATGAAAATATCTCCATTAGTAAACAACTTCTGGAGTGATGTAGGATTAAAAAAAAAAATGATGAAAAATTTGAGTTTTTGAGAAATTACATCTGTCTATTGATTTGACTAAGAGCTCTGCAAAATTGCAAAAATGCCACCAGCAGCAGAATGCATCTTTCCAGGACAAGATTTGGAATCCTGTGAAAACTATTCTTAAAAGCAAGTCTGCCTTACTGAATTACTTGTCTGTTTAAAGATGGTATAATCAGTAATTCCCCCAAATTTTTGTGGGCTTCAATTTATAGTTTCCTTGAGAAGATGTTGTTGACATGCTTGATCACATGAGGAATCAGCATGTGATCCACATCAGCCAGTACGGCATCACCAGAGGAAGGTCATGCTTGACCAATCTGGTGGCCTTCTATGATGGAGTGACAGCATCGGTGTACAAGGGAAAGGCGACCAATGTCATTTACTAGACTTGAGCAAGGCCTTTGACATGGTCCCTCACCACATCCTTATCTCCAAATTGGAGGGATGTGGACTTGATGGATGGACCACTTGATGGATAAGAAACTGGTTAAAAAGCCACAGACAGAGGGTGGTCGTCAATGTCTCTATGTCCAGGTGGAGGCTGGTAACGAGTGGCGTCCCCCAGGGGTCTGTCTTGGGACCGGTGCTCTTTAACATCTTTATCAATGACATCAATGACGGAATTGAGTTCACCCTCAGCAAGTCTGCTGACGACACCAAGCCATGTGGTGCAGTTGAAGGTGCAGAAAGGGATGCCATTCAGAGGTACCTCAACAGGCTAGAAAGGTGGGCCTGGGTGAACCTGATGAGGTTCAACATGGCAAAGTGCAGAGTTTTTCACTTGAGCCGGAAGAATCCCAGGCATCCTACAGACTGGAAGGAGCGGTCCTTGAGAGCAGCCCTGTGGAGAGGGACCTGGGGGTTTTCATAGATGAAAAACTTAACATGAGCCAGAGCCAGCAGTGTGCCCTTGCGGCTTGGAAGGCAAATGGTATCCTGGGCTCCATCAAAAGAAGTGTGGCCAGCAGGGACTGGGAGGTGAATGTCCCCCTCTACTCTGCACTTGTGAGGCCACATCTGGAATAATGTGTCCAAGTGTGGAGTCCCCAGTACAAAAAAGACAGGGATGTTGGAAAGGGTCCAGAGGAGGGACATGAAGATGATCAGGGGACTGGAGTACCTCCCCTGTGAGGACAGACTGAGGGAGCTGGGCTTGTTCAACCTGGAGAAAAGAAGGCTGAGAGATGACTTCACTGCAGCATTTCAATACTTAAAGGGAGCTTATAGAGGGGAGGGGAATCAACTCTTTGAAAGGGTAGATAACTGCAGGATGAGGGGAAATGGTTTTAAGTTGAGGGAGGGGAAATTTAGGTTGGACATCAGGGGGAAATTCTTTACTATGAGAGTGGTGAGGTGCTGGAACAGGCTTCCTGGAGAGGTTGTGGATGCACCGTCCCTGGAGGTGTTTAAGGCCAGACTGGATGGGGCTCTGGGCAGCCTGGTCTAGCATTAAATGGGGAGGTTGGTGGTCCTGACTTTGGCAGGGGGTTGGAGATTCATGACCCTTCCAACCCTGGCCATTCTGTGATTCTGTGATTCTGTAACCAGAAGTTCAGTGAAGCAAATAGGTATTCGTGCTTATTTATAAAAGCATTTTTCTTCTTGAAAATTATAATTTTCAGTGCAATTATCACAATGAATTTTTTTTTTTTTTTTCCTGAACAATTACACAATTTTCCTGTTATTTTCTCTGATCATAACTTACGTTTGGACCATCATCCCCATCTTCTTGTTTACTATCCTACTACTGCTGGGAGAGGAATATGTTCACATTCATGGAGTAAACAAGGTGTTTGAAGCCAGGCATAACATTTATCATCCTCATTTATCATCCACTACTTCCAGCACTAGTTCTTTGAAGCTACATTGCGTCTGCATTTTTTTTACAGAAATAATGGAACTATGCTCATGCACACACATCACCTCAGAGCTTCCAGCTCTCTACAGAGCCCTCATTCTCCACAAATACTTTTTCTTACATTACAGCTTGATAAAGAAAACTAACAGTTGCAGAATTCTGCTTTTTTTGAATTCTACTTCACTGCAAATCAATCATAATAAAGACCAAATTTTTGCTGAACATCCCCATGTTCAGCTTGTCATGTCTTATCATGACAACTATGATAAGAAATGTTTTATGCAGCATTTATCATAAACTGCTTTAGTCACAAATGTTAAATTCCTGTTAAAATGTATTATGTGATCTTCACACAACTTGCATATCTGGCTGCTCAAGTGTTAAAAAAAAAAAAGGTATTTAAAAATTGTTTTAGAAATATAAACACAGAATTGACCATTCTTCATTTTACAATTTAATGTTAATTGTCAGAAAATAAACTTGGAAAGGGCCTCATAGATACTTACTTGTGGCATTATTTTTATTAAATTTTAAAAAATCTCTTATAATCTCTATGACAATCTCACATTGTAAAATGAGTAGCTTCTTTACTTCATATATAGGCTTTTTTTCAGTGTTTTTCAATTAATATGTCCTAGGACTGAAGGCATGGCAGACTCTGCCTTAAGATGCAATAGAACCATTCAGCTTTATAATTTTTAGGTGGAGATGGTCAAACAAATGTCTCTAAAGTTGTAAGAGCACTCTCTGAAAGTGTTACAAGAATTTAAAAAGAAATTTTCATTCACCACAACTGTAGCACTAGCACAACACAAAAAGGAAAGCAGCACACAGTCCACAATTCAATCCCTATTTTTTTCATATAATTTCTTATGTCAAAGATTGAGGAATACACATCAGTACGCATCAGTTTATGTCAGTCAGACTTTGCTTTCCGTAACCATGAATATCTTTCTGATGATTCAAATAATTACTAGCAATCAATCTTATCAACAGTCTTCAATTGAATAATCACCTGTTTTGTTCTGGTTAGATAACCCAGGATTGCATGACTAATTCCTTCCATGTTACTGTTCTTTTTACCATTATTAAACCTACTGACCAAATTTTGCTGCATTCATCCCTTGATACAGGAAGGTTTCTAATGGCAATATACTGTAAAATAAACATTCAACTGTGAACATTTTTCCATAAGAAGCGTGTCATTTGTACAGTGCAACTATTTAATTACCATTGGATAAAACAGCTGGTTCTTCTTTGAGGAAGGAAATTCTTGTGGATTTAAAATGGCATTTTATTCGTATTTTGCCTCTGAACTAGGAATTTCATAGAAAACAGATTATTCACATATGCTTTCCCAGACATAAAGGATATTAGAAACATTATAAATTTTATTGATATGTCAGTATTCATCTCAGCTAATTCTATTAGCCCCATTTTTACAGTTATTAAGACCAGCGGGATGATTATTAATATCTGCATAATACAGAAAATATCATTTCATTTAATGCTGTATGTAGGCTTTTCTTCTGAAAACAGATATAATACCTCCCATTTACAAGTGCAAGCAAAAATCTTGTTACCAAAAAGGTAAACTGAAACTGATTAGAAATGAGTGCATAATATCCTTGAAAATGTATAGTTTTTATCTAAAGGTATTCTTCATGAATATTCTTAGGAAACTGTTTATCTTAACTAAAAACAGCAACAACAACAAAATAGAAACGATTAACACTATTTCATAAAAATAAATTACACCATGCTCTGCCCACTATGGGATAATGTGCTTTGGAAATTTAGTCATACTTAGTGTGAGTATCTGCAATTTTCCCAAAAAGTAATACTAGTTTTTAATGCCATGAATAAGAGGAAACATTTTTACTGGAAAATAGATAGATAGATAGATAAATAAATAAATAAATAAATAAATAAATAAATAAATGAGGAGATGATGCATTCTTTTGCTGTCCAGGTGAAAAGTATTCCAATTCACTGTTGTGTCTTACTTTTGAAAAGATGTGAAAATCTTGAATGGAAGTAGAAATCTGAAGATTTTCTTCCTCAGCAGCAAAGACACATATTCTGATTGGGTAGTGAAATGCTTCAGCATTCTGTGTGTTCTTGGAAAGTTGGTTAGTATGCAAGTGAGACAGAATGTTGTTAGAAAGCACTGAAAAAGATTACTGATTCCTCTGGAAGAAAAGGAATGGGAATGCATACAGTTCATCTATTCATTCCATCTATTTTATCTAAGAGAAGGGTATGATGAATGAAGTGCTGTGCATTGGCTATTCTTTGGTTATATTCTGCAAGAAACCACAGTCTGTGCTTTTTTCTATTGCAATGAATGCTGATGAGACAAAATTTGATGCAACCACAAGCATTCCTTCCACAAGCAATTCCTAGGGTACAACCAATTATAATATCTTCAACTACCTCGTGGACTGAGTTATTCCTTTACCATCAGATACTTTGACTCCATCAAATAATGTCAAGATAATCAGATCACATGTAAGATTTCCTGCAGAATTAGTAAGCTCTTTCTAAAGGTTTCACTTTTGAGAATGTATGTTTTTAACTCTTTAGAGATAGTAAAATAAATCACTTTATATTACTATTTTTCTTAGATAAATTTTCAGCTGTTTTCAACAAAAAAAAATGCTCCTCTCTATTTTGAAAGTAAAATGCAAGCTTATTGAATGGTTTACCGAGAATATATTTTAACTCTCCACAGGTTAAAAATTCAGTTCACCTATTTTTCATTCTATTTGAAATAACGTTACTTCATCAGTGATTGCAAGATTCGGTAATGTATAAAGGAATTGCAGATCTAACTACAAGTATTCTGATTTGCTGCATTCTCTTCATTAAATCTAATGAAACTAACATATGGTAAAGCATTAATTGCACAATTACACAAATCTGCCATACATAGGGGAACCTAGATAATTCATAATAGTCATTTGATTATTATTAGTGTCTTTTGTGTTTAAATGCAGCTTCTGTGGCAATCCAACAAGCTGGCTGAAATTGCAGTTAGCATGTACTAAACATTGTTCATTTTGGATAGAATTATTCATAAGAATTCATTATTACTTTTTTCTCTGAACGTTTAGAAAGCTCAGATCCTGGATCTCACAAGGTTAGACGTTGCACTCACAACAAAAGAAAAGGGAAGAGAAGGGAAGGGAAAGGGGTAGGGACAGAGGAAGGGAACCACTACCATGTGTGAGCACACCGTCACTACTTCTCTGCTTTAGTCTTATGTATTGCTTTGATACTGCATGTGTTTGACCATGAAAAAAGAGGAAATACAAATCAAATAAAATCTGAAGCATAGCACACAACCGTCAGGCTTCAGCTATATTGCACAGGCTGGTACTGTAGTCTCCCTGAAAACAAAACAATCTGAACTTGGTGCAAAACAGAATGACTGTATTTATTCCATTCCTGTGTGAATAATATATCTTAAACTGCAATGGAGAATAAATAAGATAGTGTTTTTTTTTCAGTAAAAGTCCCAGAAAAAAATTAGCATAAGAGGTACGTAGCTTTTTGAAACCAATTCATTAAAGTAACATATTTTTATAATTTAGATATTTTATTTTTTTTCTTATCAAACTTCTTTTAAAACTAAAGCATCAGAAATATGTCTCAGAGAAGTAGTTCCAGGAGCAATGGTTTTTGTATGTTGATAAAGTTGTCAAATGGTGCAAAGAATAGCAGAATCACAGAATGGCCAGGGTTGTAAGGGATCTCAAGGATCATCAAGCTCCAACCCCCCTGTCACATGCATGGCCACCAATCTCCACATTCAATACTAGACAAGGTTGCCCAGGGCCCCATCCAACCTGGCCTTGAACACCCCCAGGGACAGGGCATCCACAAACTCTCTGGGCAGCCTGAGCCAAAGAAAAAGGAAATAATCTAAAAGTTCAATGTATTTCAATTATTACATTCAAAACTATTTAAACTACATTTATAAGTTTCATCCTTTTACATTTGTAGAGGTGTCTTGTGACTTTCTTTTCCAGCAATTCTCCTTCGTGGGATCCATCTTGTGTCTTTAATATTTCTGAGGCCATACTGCGGCCCTAACTTCAGAAAGGAAAATACTTAGGGTATCCTTGCTTTCCATAACTTCATCAATGAGATACAGAACTCATCTGTGAGACGACCTGCAACACAAACAAACAACATCTAGCTTTGGTGGTCTGTAAACATTTTTCAGGGTGTCTTATCCCCTCCTAATTTTTACATAATTCAGGATTGATATGATAACTAATTATACAAGCGATTCCCAGGCTAATTCTCTCTTATCTTTAATCAGACAGCTGCTGTCCATTTTTTTTTTTTTTTTTTTTTTTTTTTAATAAAAATGCTTTCAGTCAACTATCCTAAATTTTTACACAGCATTTATATTCCCTGGAAGTTTGTAGCTGTCTTGTTATCATCTCCCCTGACATGTTCCTAATGTCTTGCTGCTGTTTTCTAGATTATCACACTCAGATCATATTACATCCCTTCAAACCATCCAGTCTGTTGCCTTTCTGTTCACAAAACTGGAGTCAGGAGCAAGTCCAAAGGGACTTGTAGATTCTGCCTTGTTTTAAAAGCTTCCCTCCTACTGCAGGAGCATTGGTTTCTGGCATATATTCAGCCCTTCTCAGAGGTTTTTGAGCAGTGTTCATATCATGAGGGAGGTGTTCTCAAACACTACTTCTGAATAAAAGACACAGAGAAAAAAGACTTGGTTCCAGTCCCTTCTTAAATGTCCCTGCTTAAGGGTATCAAATATTTACTGGAACAGAAATTGATCTTTTGGAACAGATTTTACACATAATTCCAGACATGAAATTGTGTTATTCTCTAGTGTTTGTATGCATTCCAACAATGACACTTAAACTTCATTGAAAACTGAGCTTCGTGGGATACAGTGCAATACAGAAAGCAAGCAGATTGCACAGCCAATGCAAAAATCTTGAGTGAGCCTCCTCACTCTTGTTCAATAATATACATTTCTAAAATTAACAGCAACAATGAGAAAGTGCTTTGGTATTTTACTAAAATTTTGCTATCCCATAATCTGCTCTCATCCTAATACTAGGGCAGATTTATTAGGTAAAAGATCATTTTGCTAATCTGCTGCCTACCCATATCACTCTTCTCAATGGACGCAGTCACTGTCCTCTCCCTCTTTATGACCTACAGTATATTTTGCTGACCTCTAAAACACAGCTTTTTTATCGTTGCTGCTCACTTTTTTTTTGTTTTTGTAAGTTGATGTCTGCCTTCAGCAGGCCATTAAACTTAGTTTCCATCCCTGTTGTTGGATTTTTTTAAACATTTATGTGCTGATGGTTACTCTTGGGAGTAATTTCCTGTACATATTCATAACACTCTCCCAATTTCCCTTTCAAATTTCTCTTAAAGCCTTTCTCTTTTAGGAATAGAAGATATCTGAAAATTGTTAGTGTGATCTAAGTTCATGCTCCCAGTACTTGGTCATTAGCCAAGCCAACCAATATTTCCTTAATGTCTCTTGTCCCCTTCCAGGATCTTTCACACGCACATACACATGTATGTACACAAGCACTTCAGTTACAATCACTGTAGGGCTATAATCTACCTGTTCTGTTTATGTGGAAACATAACATTAATCTCCTAGGAACTGAAGTAGTGTGGTTGAAAAAAACTCTCTCCTTATACTTTCCTAGTAGACTCCTTTGGAAAAGATATGAGAAGTAAGAATAGACCATGAGTCCTTGTTAATTAGGAACATTAATTACATTATCTCATTCTGAAAAACAATATTGCAGTCATGCATCTCCACCAAGCACTATCTTGTAATCCAGAAGGGATTTTTTTTGGTTGAGCCCAGGAGCAAGTTTTGAGTGCTAATAGACATATGACAATATTATTTGGTCACAAAATTTATGTACGTTCCTGAAGAAAGGTGACATCTCTAGGGATTTTCTTGTCCCAGTCCATAATTTTAACTGATACTGATTGGAGTAAAAGACATAATATCTCATGACCTAAGTCTTATGCTAATTTTACTGAGTAGAAAGAAACCATGCATGTACTTAATCCTACTGATTAGAAACAGGCTTATTTCTGTGTTTAATAATTAATCGTGGGATATGATATGTACGTTCCACCCCACGATGTTATCTAAACTGCATGGCTTCAGACATATCACATAGCAGAAAGACTAAAATGAGAGTCAGAGACTCAGTATGTATTAAGTATGCGCATGTAAAGTTATATGTAATTTCTGAAGATGTTTTCTCCTTGAATACTGAAGAATTAAAAGCAAACTATGCCATGAAAATTTTAAGCAAAGCATAATAGCATGTATAAAGACCTCTTATAACCATAGAATGAAGTAAGGAGTGCATAAGTTTTTATGCACTTTACTACTTCCAGGATGATTTTCCACTAGTAATGACATCAGTTCTCAAAATATTTCAATGTAAAAATTGCAATGTTCCATTTGATTATGCCTGTCAGAAGGTATCATGACAGGTAGAGGAGACATGACGGTTATTCTCTATTGTGAGAATGGGATTTCCTCGACAAAGATATAGTATATATTTATTCTGTTGTTTTATCCTAGATGACCTTTTCTCCCACTATATGTACATGATACTTAAGCACAAATGCTATGTAAATATAATTATTTAGAGAGACTAGATAAACCTACTAGACTAAAAGAGAAGAGGAGGGTTTTTTTTGTTTGTTTGTTTGTTTGTTTAAGGCAGGTCTGACTAAGTGTATGCCTGGCAAACATCACTCTTGATTTTGGTTTCCCAGCAAAATTGAATTCCCGGAGAGATTTTAGCACTTTCACTAACTATTAAGCACATCAGTTGAATATCTGTGTTCATTCAGATGCTGCACATTAAAATTTGAAAGGATTTACTTTGACACAGTTAGGATCATAACATGAGACTTTTCCCATTACAGTAAATTTGTAATTGGAATTCTAAAAGTAAGACGTGTGATTTGAGCTCTTTTGCTGTATTATTGAAAAGTAGTAAAAGTTGTGTCATTTAATAGTCATGAATTTGTTTTTGAGTACTAATACTAAAAAAAAAAAAAAAAAAAGCTTTCTAATCAGTTTTGATTATCCTTCTATAATCCCAAGATTGATTGGTTTTTCCAAATATTCTGTAAAATACTCTGAAAATTTAAAGAAACTGGGACTACGAGTGGTATGTTCTCCTCAATATTGTGCACGTCGTTGAATATTCAGAAACTTCAGATATTTCGTCAGCTGAACATAGAAGGAGTCAAATGCACTTATTTGTCATGGAATGACAACGTGGACTTATTTGTCCATGAAATGATCCCATCAGGATCAGAAAGCCCAGCTCCTGTCTCCATACAGGACCACCCCAAAGTCCCTCAGATCCTATTTCTGTCAGCAGAGAGAAGACATCAGTGTCTGACTCTTTGCTCCCTTGTGAGGATTCAAATATTGGAATGATAATGCATAATCCATCTTTTTTAGAGATACTTACATAGACATCTACATTAGAAGGTCAGAAATCATACAGATGTCATTATTTTTCTAAGATACAAATAATTTAGCCTAGTAAGCATTTTTGTTGGTCAAAAGTCAATCAAGATGCAGTAAGAGTATATCTCACTTTCACGTTACTTGAAAAAAGCACTTCAGATATTATTGGACTTCTAGGCTTACCAAATTAATGAGAATCTTTGTACTGATTTTCTGAGTTTAGCTGTAAGGCATATGACGTCAGGAGAAATTTGGGTATATTTTTGTTTCAATTGTCTCCATTTTTTTTTTATCATAATCATCATTTTTATCTTTGAAAAGCAGTAAAGAAAAATTAGAATGTGTTTTGATTAGAATCTGTTTGAAAAAGAAATATATTTAAAGCTTGAACTTTGTAGGTGTCATTTTGCCATAAACTCTCACAATGAAAATTAATCAAAAGGATCCCGAGCATAGTATTTTTTCGAGTTGGTCCCAAAGGAAAGAGATCAGATTGATTAGCAAGATTTACTAGCCAATGTTATGACTGTAAAGCACAGTGAGATACTACAGCAGATACAGCAGAACAGTCCTAAGTGAGATAGGTCATGTACTAGACACGATCTTTACACAAGTTAAGGTACTGGGCTACAAGGTGTTAGCAGCCGTGCTTCTCCCAGAACATGAGCACCCAGAATTTGAACGTAGCAAAGTATCATGAGGTTTCTAGGTGTAAAGAAACCTGTTTCCATGCTTGGAAACCTGTTGAGTCCTTCTTCCAACTTAAAAAATGTTTATCTAAATTAAAGATTTTTAATGTGACATTTTTGTCAAAATAAGTATCCTTTGTGTCAGAAAAGCAAACATGGTATTTTTGTTGTGGATTAGGACTTTTAATGTATAAATAGAAAATAATAATTTAATCACTGCAATATATGTATTTCACTGTTATAGTGGCTAGGTTTTGACATTTTATTGTCTTAGTGCTCTTGATTGAAGACAGTCTGCATAATGCAGTATGTAAGATAACATCTAGGAGGATATTCTAGTTCACTGACAGCAGGGAATAAAACTCCAAAATGTAAATGGTCTAAGACCATGAAATTTAACATTCACTAACTTGAATGTTTTTTAGATTATTTCCCTGAACAGAAATGGAATATACTGGCCTGTCAAAATCCTTATTTTCTTTGAGTATAAAATTGTCTTTTGTCACAATATAGGATAAAAACACATCATAAAATATTTCAACTGTCCAGAAGAGCAAGAATTTGAATTCTTTCATATGATATATAGGATTAGAAAAATTTAAGTATTTCCCAATACTTCTGTAATTCTAAGAACCATTTTTTTTCTGCAAGCTCTAAAAATACTGCAAAGAATGTCACATTGGTGTTATCTTTACGAAAATTGTGCATAAATACACCAAACCACAGCAATTTAGCTTTCATGAAATGTTCTAATTCTGCTAGTCGTGATGGTGCATTTGTCATAGATGATGTATACAACTCCCAGGACAATTAAATAAAAAGATTAGGAACTGTCTGGTCAATGGAGTAACTCCCTTGCTACAGTATGATGGATGTTGTTTATCCAAAAAAAAAAACAAAGATGCATGAATTCTCTGTCTTTAAAAAAAGAAAAAAAAAAAATCTTGAAATAGTTTAAACTAATAGTGCATTCCCTGAGTATTTCCAAGATGGTTATAACCACTTTCACACACCTTCTGAGATTAAATTGTAAATGGCATAATCTATTTTGTGCTTTTTTGATTAAAGACAGTGAATTTGTAATGCACAATTACAATTTCAGGAAATCTACTTCTCAAAGTACTAACATTAACTGGTTATTCTACATTGTTTCTCAGATGTCTCTGTCTCCTTTGCCTACACCATTACTGGTGAAGAGATAAATAAATATGCAACTGTTAAGTAATTGGACTTGTCTTAATCACACAGAATGACCCGGGTTGGAAGGGACCTCAAGGATCATGTAGTTCCAACCCCCCTGCCTAGCAGGGCCACCAAACATACACCTTTATTAGATCAGGTTGCCCAGAGCCCTGTCCAACCTGGTCTTGAACACCTCCAAGGACGGGGCATCCACAACCTCCCTGGGCAGCCTATTCCAGGACCCAACCACTCTCCTAGTAAAGAACTTCCCCCTAACATCCAACCTAAATCTTCCCTCTTTTAACTTAAAACCATTTCCCCTAGTCCTGCTATTATCAGCCCTTTCAAAGAGTTTACTCCCCTCCTGGGAGTAAGTTCCCTTCAGGTATTGAAAGGCTGCAATGAGGTCACCCCGCAACCTTCTCTTCTCCAGGCTGAACAAACCCAACTCCCTCAGCCTGTCCTCATAGGGGAGGTGCTCCAGCCCCCTGATCATCTTCGTGGCCCTCCTCTGGACCCTTTCCAAAATCTCCATGTCTTTTTTGTGCTGAGGGCTCCACATCTGGACACAGTACTCCAGATGGGGCCTCACAAGAGCAGAGTAGAGAGGGACAATCACCTCCCTATCCCTGCTGCCCACCCCTCTCCTGATGGAGCCCAGGATCCCATTTGATTTCCGGGCTGCCAGAGCGCACTGCTGGCTCATGTTAAGTTTCTCATCTATCAGGACCCCTAGATCTTTCTCTGCCGAGCTGCTCTCAAGGACAACTCCTCCCAGCCTGTACAGGTGCCTGGGGTTCTTCCGGCCCAAGTGCAAAACTCTGCACTTTGCCGTGTTGAACCTCATTAGGTTCACCCGAGCCCAGCTTTCCAGCCTGTCAAGGTCCCTCTGAATGGCATCCGTTCCCTCCGCCGTATCGACTGTACTACTCAGCTTGGTGTCATCAGCAAACTTGCTGAGGGTGCACTCCATTCCCTCATCGATGTCATTAATAAAGATGTTAAAGAGCACCGGTCCCAAGACAGACCCTTGAGGGACACCGCTCGTTACCGGCCTCCACCTGGACATAGAGCCATTGACCACCACCCTCTGTCTGCGGCCTTTCAACCAATTGCTTATCCATCTAGTTGTCCACCCATCAAATCCACTTCCCTCCAATTTGGAGATGAGGATGTGATGGGGGACCATGTCAAAGGCCTTGCTCAGGTCCAGGTAAATGACATCGGTCGCCTTCCCTTCGTCCACCAACGCCGTCACTCCATCATAGAAGGCCACAAGATTAGTTAAGCATGACCTTCCCCTGGTGAAGCCATGCTGGCTGTCTAGGATCACGTGCTCGTTCTTTATGTGATCAAGCATGTTGTCCAGGAGGATCTGTTCCATAATCTTCCCAGGCACGGAGGTGAGACTCACCAGCCTGTAGTTACCCGGGTCCTCCCTGCTCCCCTTCTTGTAAATGGGAGTGACGTGACCCTTCCTCCAGTCATCCGGGACCTCACCTGACAGCCACGACTTCTCAAATATGATGGAGAGCGGCTCAGCAACCACCTCAGCCAGCTCCTTCAGGACCCTGGGATGCACGCCATCTGGCCCCATAGACTTATACTCATTCAGTCTAAGGAGGCACTCTCGGACTTGCTCTACCCTTACAGTGGGGAGGGATTTACCTCCTTGGTCCCCACATAGAGGTATGGGGGTGCAAGACTTAGGGACGTGAAAAAGACTAGAATCCTGGCCACCAGTGAAGACCGAGGTGAAGAACTCATTCAGCACCTCAGCTTTCTCTTCATCTGTTGAAGCCATTTCTCCTTTTAAATTTACCTAAGTAGGTACGCCCGTTTTGGCCTGTCTCTTCTGGCCAATGTACCTGTAGAAGTTTTTCTTATTGTTTTTCACATCCCTCGCCAAGTTCAGTTCTGCCTGTGCCTTGGCTTTCCTGATCCCACGTCTGCAAATCCGGACGGCATCCCTGTATTCTTCCCAGGTGACACAGCCCTGTTTCCAGAGTCCCAGGTGACACAGCCTTGTTTCCAGAGTAACATTAATTCTCTCTGCATTAATGAATGCAGAGAGAATATTATTCACTTGAAACTGGGCTATTGGGCTGCATCAGTTTTACTTTGAATACAATGTTCTGGATTTTATATTTTCCCAATGTATTTGGCTGCATTAAGTAACCAACCCTCCTCACTCACCAGCTGTTTAACTTTCATGAATAGTATGTGAATGTGTAAATCAAAATAGTTCAAAATAATTTTCTACTTTAAAAATGCTGAGGATTTTGTAGATCTTGCAGAACTTGTACTGGGGTACTCATCGTTGAGCAAAATGATATTTTATGATAAACATTCTTTATGTTCCCCTCTAATTATTAGCAAACACGTCACTACTCAAACATTCTTTGTGATCACTGCCACTGATTTTATTTGAAGGATGATATTAAACAGAAGTTTTAAAATAGACTGTCAGATCCGCAATACTTACCTTTATTCCAGAGATAAAGTGACAGACAACCAGAGAAATTATAACTATTACTTCTTCAATTACTTCTTCTTCAAAAAGTTTTTCATTTTTTTTCTTGGTTATTTAATATAACATATTCCAGAAGACTGTGCAATAAATGTGGAGATTGACAACTATTCCTCAGTGAAATCCACTGAGGAAAATAAGAAAATTTGTATTTTCTATCAATACATAGTTTCTCTTTCTGCCTTGCCATCTCTTCTCAGCTTTTTAATATCTTTCAAAATTTCTGCTGCAAAGAGTGCAGGCTTCAGGGGATTTTTATTTTTCCTTAAAATGAAAGCAGTATTTATGAATGTAAAACACCTCTTTCAAAATGCTTTATAGTGTATCTTCATTATGGTAAGTTTTAGACCCACTTCTTCATTTGTTACAAAAACATAAAGTATTAGCTGTCACAGCTTTTAACAGAGATGTAATCCTTTTCCCTCAGGGGCATGCAGCCACTCTATGTGCAATGAAATGTGTAAACTGGATGGTAGCTTTTCTAAAACATAACGAAACAAGGACGAGTGATGGATATTATTCATGGTACACAAAACATGTAGATAAATCTCACTTAAGTCCATTTCCCAGAAGCACTTCAATTTTCAAAACAAATGCACGGATACTGTATTTTTCCAGTACCTACATTTTTAAAATATCACATATTTTCCACATTAAAATTGCTGAGGGTATCACAGACTTCAGCTTCTGACACTGCTTAGAAATGCCACTGTCTTGGCAAAGTTGAGTAGCTGGTTGTTTATCTCACTCAAAATTCTGCTAGACTTTTCCTTACCTTGACTGCTTAATATATACCATTCTCAGAACTTAAGCACAGAGTAGAAAAGCAAAAACAGACTTCAGTGGTGACTGCAGAGTTTTTCTTAAAAGCATGACTAAGGAGGAAGAAAGAACATCAGTTCCATACCTTGTCTGAATATTGACTTTTTATCAGACTATTAAAGGAAACACATTCAAAAGGGAAGATTTTACTGTCTTTAGGTATCTTAACTATACAGTACTTCTTTTCTCACTGAAGATGGTCATAATTCTTCTTATTAAATCTGTCCAACTTTAAAAGGAAGAAAGTTTAATGGCTTTGTGATAGAGAAAGTGTGAGCAAAGCTTTAAAAGGGTGACTGACACTCCCTTTCAATCCATCAACTATTTAACGTGCTCTACAAAGTCAGTCTTTACAGCAAGAATAGGAAACCAATTTACTTCCTTTTACTTAATCTTTTACTAATCTTGCAAACTGAGGCACATTTAAGTTTAAATTCTCCTTATGAGTAAATTGTTTTCTTATTCAAACAAAATGCAACATTATCTGTGGGAGATGTAAAAGCATACACTCACGTTGTGATTATTAAGTTGAAATCTTTCTAATGATGAAAGAACATTTTGTACCCTCCACCCCACACTGAATGATGAAGAATTTAAACAATTTAATCTTTAACTAACTGTTATAATGACTACTAAGTCCTGCAATTTCTTTTTCATCCTTTTTAGAAGAAGTTGACCACCACTTTCCTTTTCAGACAAGGACCTTCGTTACAAAAGTATTGCAGAGGGATGAGAACAATAAATCTGAACTATGGGAGAAAGCTTTTCCTTCAATAGTAGACAACACTTTCAGAAAACTTTGAGGTAAGAATTAAAACACTCTCCACAGAGTGTTTGATTTAGAACTGCCTACTCAAGTTTCCAACTTCTGTATTTAATTATTAGCTTTCTTATCCCTCTTAAGGTCTAAGTCTCTCAGAGCTAAGCACTGAAAATTCTCTGCATAATGTGACTAAAATCTATTTCTAGGCCTAAATTTTCAAATATAAAAAAAGGAAGATTAAACTTTCCTTATGTACAATAAAAGTCACTCCAAGAGATGGAACATGATTTGTAGATATAAGCAAAATTTTGGATAAATGGGTACAGTATCAATGTTTTCCTTCTCTCACTATCATAAGAAAAAAAGAAATAGGATTTTTTTTTTCTTTTTCCAAATGAAATTTATCAAATTATTCCACTGGTAGAAAATTTTGAACAATTACAAGTTATAGTGATGCCCTTGATATACTGTCTAGACTAATAGGTAAATATGAAGCAATTAATAATGTATCACAAAGTCAGGACTTTTACCACGATTCTCAGGTTTCACTTCTATCTGAAAATTACTGACATCCAGCCAAACACATATGTTTGAATCTTGACTTTTGTTTTGTTTGACTTTGTTTTGCTTTTACAGCACAGGATGCCCAGAGCAGATGGCCCTACACTGGTCATTCTCTAGGATGTTATTTAGCTTCTTTCACAGATGAATGATATGCTGAGAGAACCTGACAGAGGGAAAGATTCATCAGAACATGCATTTCAACAAATCACCTTGATCATATCTTTGTTTTTATAATTAGAAAATACATCAATATACTTTCACAGAATAGTTCTCGACACTCATTTTCTTTATCTGCCTGGAGTTTTGTTCTCAGTTAACTTCCAGTCCTTTTCCTGAATAAATTGCCTTACAGATCTAGTTTTTGTCCCTCTGAAAGTTTGAAGAAACCAACAGATAAGATGTTTGCCACCATGGAAGATTTTTCACAACCTATATCTCCCAACTCACAAGAGAATTTTCTTCTTCCCACAACTCATAATAAATTTCAGCTTTTAACATCTACACCTAATAAATATGTTGGCTAAATGTGCATAAATTTAAATCCTCCTACATGTTCACTGTAAACAAATCTTCAGCCTTAGACAGTGTATATACAATCCTACTGAATTTTGGAATGTTTATGTTGGAAAGATTTCCTTCTTATGCTAAGTTTGATATTAAGGCATTACTATCTTTCAGGAATGGTTCTTTATCTTCATACTGAAGATTCATTCCTGCATAAAAGAGACTTCTTACTTACCAAAATGTGTCCCTGAAGTGCCTCAAGAGGGCTAGCTCAAAAATGCTAGATGTAACTGGTTGTTAAATTTGAGCAAGAATTGAATTTTGTATTTACATTTTTTTTTCATTATAGAAAGTACTCTTTCGCCCCTACTGTTATATCTAAAATCTTATCTTTGTCTGATGTCATGAGTCAGGATCAAGTGATTCAAAGGCTATGTCTTGCACAGCTGCTGAGAAGTGTAATAAAACAAGCCAACTTGTTACTGCCTTGCAGAGGCACTTTCTTGTGTATAAAGCTTGAAGCAGCATAAATTGCTGGGTTTTGTTTACAGCTACTCCCCCAGTATGAAAGGAGTTGTCATACCTGAATGAAGTGATGTATCTCAATCATGCCTGGGGGTACCAAGTAGGAAAAGCAGGTAAATGAAGCTGAGATTAACAAGTCTGGTGGTGTACACTAGCAAGTTTGAGTACAAATCTTGTTGTAAGCCCTTCTTCTAAGAAACAGTTAACTGTAAGATATGTTAATTCTCTTAGTTCACTTTCAACTTTCACATGCAATTTAAGGACTGATGTGAACACACAGTCTCCTTCAAAAGAGGAAGAGACTGTGCTTTAGTGTATATCTCTCCCAGATGAAGACTCGAGCAGCTTAAACTCAAAACTTGGCAAACTCTACAATACTAGCAGAAATAATGTGAGACTGATGGCACTAAATGTAAGGCAGCAAGGGAGATGAGATTGCTTTGGATAAAGTCTTATTGGTATGGTTTTCTCTTATAGTAATAAAGCTATTTGTACATGCCTAAAGGAACAGTGAATGATAACTTATATCAGGGAACACAGCATCCTTCAAACACTGTCCAGGAATTAGCTGGGGAAGGGTAAGATTAAGGGATCAAAGACAGAAACAGGAAATAGTATGCACCTGTTTGTACAGATGGTAATTTTTAGCTGTGTCAGCTGAAGCCTAACCTGAGCTGAAGCCCAACCATGCCACCCCCGTGCTCTCCACTAAACTTCACATAGATTAATGCTCGTAAATAAACCCTTTCAGATCATTTTGGAGGGATTCCAAGGAAATCCTGCATATATTTTCCTAGATAGGCTGTATCTAGGTGAGAGAAAAAGGGATGTAAGCATTTCCCAGAACTAGATGGATGCTGTGTAAAGTTTATTCTGCTTGGATTCAAGGAATTTACTGTAAAAAAAATCCTTACAGTGCATGTATTATAATGTGCTTTGTATCCATAATGATGCTATCCATATCTTAATTCAGTAATCTGGTATTATTCCTATGTGAAAAATTTTCTTACCTAATTCAGGTGTCACAATATCCTTTCAAAAATTTGCCAAAACATTTGATATTAGAGCTGAGGTGGCATGCACCTATCCACCCACAAACACATTAGTGTTTTGCTCTCCTAATCACATGACTAATCACCTTTTCAGCTTGTATTCATGCTAAAACAGCTTCTGCGTAGTAGTAACTGAGAGCCACTTTACACTTTTCCTTCACTGTTGACTTTGTAGGAAAACAGGTGTATATGCTTTGATAATGTGGAATGGCTTGCCAGTCTAGAAATTAGGTTGCTAAGGGTGGCCTATGGTATAGATCTGATACAAGCTGGCAACTGGTGAAGAGACGGGGCTTCCCTCTGTACCTGTGTGGAACACAGTCAGATACATTCAAAGACAGCTTTAGAGAGATGATCATAGATGATGTACTCTTAGCATTAGTACTTTACTTCCTTGAAATCAAGGAAGTTAGAATACTTGTGAGTTTCTTCCTGGTGACTTACTAGCATCTTGAAAGGTTTAAGAACTTACCTCTTTGAATAGGATATTCATCTAGTAAGTAATACATAAAATATAGCTATGCTTTCCTCAGAACAGCAGATATTTATACCTTCTCTTGTAAATCACCAGAGCAGCAGAAAAATGAAAGAATCCCTGAGAAACAAAGTTTATTTCTTTTTTTCCTTTTTTTTTTTATAGGGAACTAATACTGCATTTCTGCCAAAATTGGATGTTGTTCAAAGCAGTGAATTAACAGTACCTCCTGTATCATTTTGTCCCTCAAGAATATGCCCTCAAAAAGTGCTTATTTTTCTAAGTTTTTATACAAATTAAATCCAGAGCCCACAGCAAAAGGAAAAGGCAATATTGGCTGTAATATAGCTAGTTTCCCCATCCATCCTGGAACTCCTTACTAAAATGCAAGCACAAGATTTCACATTAACCAGTTGTTGTTGTTTTTTGCCCTTTATTTTTACAACCTTGTTCCTCTTGATGTCTCCCTTGCTGTGATGGTACATTACACCCTCACTGAGTGTCTGTGTCTTAGGTTTCTGTTTAACTATCATCATCTCAGTCTCAACTCATCTAACTCAGTGTACATGGATATGCAATACACGGAAATATAAAACAAGGGGCTTTCATTCATAATATATTGATTTCAAACATTGTGTTACATTACATAGAGTTTATACTATTATTATGGAGAAACAATATTTGCAGATAGAAATTTTAGTCTGATTATCTATTGTCACTTCATTTCCCTTTTTTTTCATGTATCGTTTGTGCTGTCTTTATCTTGAACAAATTTTGGAGATGCCTTTATATGTGAAGATGCTGATAGTGAGGATAGCCATTCACATACTAATGTTGACTTTTTCTGAATACAAAGGCTGCTACAAAAGTAATTATTCCTATTTTATTTTGTTGGCCTTCAGTGCCAGAGGTGGTGTGGCAGAAGGCTGAATCATTCTGGCAACATTCTGTTACATTTTGTTGTTGTACACATAGCAGTAGTGTGACAGAATGGTGCCTGACATGGAAATGTGTGTGAAGCAAAGCTATGACATTAAATTCCTCCATGTGGAAAGAAAACGGCACCCATTGACATCAATTGACACTTGCTGAACATTTACGGAGACCAAACAGGAGATGTGAGCACAGTGAGGCAGCAGGTGGTGCATTTCACCAGTGGCAACAGCAACATGAAAAACATGCAACATTATGTACAGATGTCATACCACAAAACGAAAATCATGAAAAGCATGGTGGAGTTTATGATCAATGCTATTGCACTTTTTATATCTGTTTTAGTTTCCATATAAATAAATATGAGGCATTACTTTCAGAGCAACTTACATAGTACACAACTAGTCATGAATATTATGTGAATGAAACTGAGAAAATCCATAGAAATATGAGTTTGGTACTATTGAACATCCTAGCTTGACATACCCACAGATGTAAACAAAAAAATCATTCCTCTTTTATCCTCAGTTATCCACATAACTGCTTACATTAAGTCAGAAGAAATATGGGGTCAAATTGATTAACTGCTATTTTTTCTTATATTGTATGATTTAATAGAAATGTTTTTTCAACTGTATTTCTTAGACTGAGAACAAATATGTTTTTTTTTTCGTTTGTTTGTTTGTTTTGCCTTTTCTTTTTTTTTTTCTTTTTTTTTTTTTTTAGCAGCTATATACGTATAAGAACTCAAAGTTCTTCCTGTCCCTGATTTTGAGGTAGATTTGCCTTTATAAAATTACTCCAAGTCTGAGACTTCTAAAGAAAAGGAATTGCCCATGATGATTTATTCTCTTAATACAGATCTCAAGTTTGTAAGCAGATTAATTTGATTTTTTGTAATAATCATGAATCATAGAATGGCCTGGGTTGAAAAGGACCATAATGATCATCTAGTTTCAACAGCCTTCTATGTGCATTTACAACAGTAATATTTATTTAGGATCCTATTTTGGCAGAACAATAATGTCTAAATGCTTGTTAACCCTAATAATCTGAATTAGTTTAAAAAAAATGTACAAGACTCGGAATTTCAGTTAAAATACATGACAAAATGAGCAAGTTCAGATGGCAGAGCCTACAATGTAGAGTTCCTTTTCACACAGAAGTTTTTTAAGTCAAAACCTTTTGAAACAGTAGTATTAATCACAAAGATGTAAAAGATCCTTAATAACCACATTTACTCCTTCCCTCTACCTTTTTTAAATTGGAAATTAAGACCTAAAAAGAACAAATACTGATTTTTCTACTTCAGAAAGCTGAAACCTGGACACTGTTTTTCATAACTTTCCAGAACCTGTGTGTGTGTTGGCAAGAAAGGTAGCATTCTTGCCAAACTTCTCAGTGTTGGTCAAAAGTGTTCGAGGAAAATACATGCTTTATTCATTTAATTGAGGACTAATTTTGTCATTGAGAAAAGGTTAATGGAAAATATTTAATAAGATAAATATCACGTGATTTATGTTCTTAAGTTGATTTATGTTGGAGAAATCATTTACAATTTTTCAGTCATCAAATATCTTTCTGATGGTATTTAATGACAGTGCTAGCCAGGGCAATAATTTTTCATTTTCTACAATTTTATTCTGAATTATTAAAAAGCTTTGGAACCTTTCTCCTTATTATTCTGCAGCTGAAAATTTTCAGGGAAAACCTAGCTTTAAAAACAAAACAAAACAAACAAACAAAAAACCTTCAGTTTGATGTTTCATTTGTTTTCAAATACATACTATGACTTCAGAAAGCAAAGGCATTCAAACTGGGAGTTCTTGTCCTCTGTGAAGGACAACAAAAGGAATCTGTAAAAAGATCTAAATAAAAATAGTGAATTATTAATTAGATGCACTCATCCATTCTTCCTCACAGCACAAAGGTTGGCTAAGCCATCACAGTGTTTGCCATACTCAGCCAACATTAATTTCTGTTATAACTCTGGGATCACCAGCGCACTAGCCTTATCTGGCCAATAAGGATTAAGGATCAAATACTTAAATAATTCAGCTGGTTCTCATCAGAGATTCTGACACTAAAAAACAGGCCGAAATAAACATAATATAGAGGACTTCAGGAATTTTCCATAGAAGTCATAGAATGCTCCAGAATTATAGCCTAAGAAAAATAAAGATCAATTTTATGTCCTGCAAAATGAATAGAAATCTTTCCTTTGAATTTTGTCCCCTATACTATGCTGTACAGTGAGCAACCATTGTTATTTTGCCAACTTAAAATGTAATAGCTACTTCTGTTTCAAATAATTGAAGATGAAATCCAAAAAGAAAAATAGTACTGTCGGTTTGTGTACAGTAAAAGCTTATTAGATTTTAGAAATGCTGAATAAAAATGCAGACACAAAATAAGTTATAAAAAAAGTAATTAGAAAACTGAAATATGGGACGAGTCAGTTGTCACGGTCAGGAGAACTTCACTAAAAAGTGTGAGTTCTCGTTCTCCCTCCTTTCTAACAACCTGAAGGAATGGAAAAAAAAAAAAGATACCACAGCCAAAATGTTGTCTTTAACATTATTTTTCAATATTCCATCATGATTTCTGTCAGGCTTCTCCCCCAGTAAGAAATTCTTTTTTCTCTTTCCATGCTGAGGCCAATCTTAAATACAAAGAAAACAGATCCACATTTCATTTTTTTTTTAAATACAATCAAAATGGTAAGAATAAACATGCCAGACTGAGACTGATATGTTTCCACCTTTTCTTTTTTTCTTTTTTAAAAATGAGAAGTTAACAAAATCCCAAGCTATTTCCAATTTTTCTTTGTAGAAAAGCAAGCTATCTTAAGTGTTAAGCATAGTAGGAAATTCACCACGAATGTTATAAAGATCATCAACTTTTACAAAAGTTCTAATCAAAGATATTGTAAAGAAAACAAAGTATTTTCAAGAACAAGAAAAAAAAAAACAACCCTTTGGAGGAAGCTTTCTTCCACCACCAGGGAAAAAGAATACAATAAAAAAATTGATTATATATATATTTAATACATGTATGAGAAGTACTTCCAAGCCATTGAAAAGAATTGAAAAATGAGAAAAGTCAGGGTGAAAAAGTTTAAAAGGTGAAAATAATGAAATGTAAATAACTGACGCATAAATCAGAACCAGACTGGCTAGAATAAATTGAGCAGAA
This sequence comes from Perdix hodgsoniae, assembly GCA_035772895.1. Taxonomy (NCBI): domain Eukaryota; kingdom Metazoa; phylum Chordata; class Aves; order Galliformes; family Phasianidae; genus Perdix; species Perdix hodgsoniae. The sequence continues at coordinate 4,019,290 of JAPSGF010000006.1, read as the reverse complement.
TTTACAAGAGAAAGAGGAAATAAAACGAGGCAGATTTATTTCAGAACTAAAGGCCTTTCAAAGGAATCTGAAATGTAGAAGAAAGTTGACCTAAGTTAAATGATGTGTAGTTAAAACATAATTAAAAATAAAGAGACAAAATATTATGAGGAAAAAAAAATCTGAAAAATCAAAAAAACGGAAAGAACTGAAGAATAAAAAATATTTCTGATGACTGAAATATAAAACCTCAAGTAAATAAAATTAGAATTTGATTCAGAGTACAAAAATCATAAAGCATGAAGAACTACCTTGTGTTCATTTCTGAAACCAGCCCCAGTGGAAGACTTCTGACCTTCATTATATATATACAAATCAAAATGGGAAAACTCTTTTTTGTAGTTAAAAAACAAAGCTGCCATTTTTATTTTATTTTTTCATTTGCAGTAAGGAGCTTTCCTTTTCATTTTCCAAATGAATAAGTTGAAGAAATCTAATTAAAAGCAAACAAACAAACAAACAAACAAAAACAGAGAGATTTCTTTATTTTTCCTAGTATTACATTGAAAAATACCCTGAAAAAGACCAAGATACTATTCTTTCATACTTAATTTTTTTTACGATAAGAGAGTATCTTCTTGAACAATTGCTTGAAATATGAGGACTTTTAATTTAACTCCTGCAAGTTCCAGCCTTCTGTACCTTTCCGGACCCATTCATTAAACCACTAAACATAGGAGTTTGTTCATATAGAACCTGATGTTTCGTTGGCATTTCTTTGTGTATGAAAAGTCAAAATTATTATTCTGTTCATTAAGTAGAAGAAAAAGTGAGAAAAAAAATGGAGTTTTGGTAACTTCTGTGAAATCTCATGGAAGCTGCAATTTAAATTAGACTGTTTCCTAACCAACCAAATGGGTAGAATCTTGCTCACCTTTAATTGATGTGATACCATAAGTCATTAGATGTAAGGAATCCGTTCATTTTTCTGTCACTCAGTAAGTCCTGGAGAGTTCTGAAGATTTTGCATCTTTCTGAAGACTCCTTTGAGGGAAGATTAGACATTTAACTCAAAATCAAAGACATGGAGATATGATTCTGGGTTTAAATGCCTTTTCTTTTCATTTTAACTCTCTATTAACTTCAAAATGGAATGGATGAAAAATAAGAAGCCATGCAGCATGAGTCTGCTAGAGTATGGTATTTCAGTTATTTTTAGTTTCTGTTCTTAAAATTTTAATTGATTGATGGCAGTTCTTATTCATAGTATTTCTCTGAATGTGCTGTCTGTATTATCTCCACAATAAATAGATTCAATTCTTGTTTCAGTGTCATTTTCATATTATATCATACAGATCAGATCTAAGGGAAAGTAACACCACCAGTATTAAAATACTGTTTAACTTTCATTTTCCTAAAATGTATTCAAAAACACAATAGGAACTTATTCCGAGTCACATTTACAATAAGCACATTGTGTTAGAAACAGAGAGAGATTTTCAATACAAAAATCGTATTAAATAAGTATTGAATTTCCTACTATTGGAACAATAATATACAACTCTCAATCAAGTATTTTATTACAAAGAATATTAACTTTGGTTGTGACTATAAAATAAACCCCACATTTTTAAAGGCTCTTTTAAAGTCATTCTGATGACCATAACAGTGACTGTGTTTGTTCTGAAAACTCTAAAATGTATGGAAAAAAGTTATTACTGTAGTAGATATAATTAAATAGAAAAGATTGCCTAATCTGACATGGAATTAGCGATAGCTGCTGTCCATACTATGGAAACATTTTGTAATTTCATAGAAATAGAAAATAAAGGACATTACCCTTTATGACAGCATCTTCAAATGTGTAGTTTCACAGTCTAGGCTGGCACAGAGCAACAGAACTGGGGAAGTAACACTGCCTGATAATTTGACTAACATTTTCACAATGACATTTCACAATGACTCTATGATTCTGTTGGCAAAACAAAACAAAACAAGACTCATAATGGAGAATTTCTTTCATTTTATTGAAAACATTTCAAGAATACCTTACACTGGGACTGCAAATCTATCATGAATCATAGGACTAGCATATATGGCTGTATATTACTGCATAGTAACCACACCTATAAAAGTATTTGTCTAGCAGGCTAAAAGAGGAGTTCAGAATGGGGGAAAGGAAGAAAAGGTGGACAGCTATCAGTGTAACCTGACTTAAGTGGAGATTATGGGACAAATTCCTACAGAATATTCTCCACAAGATGTCAGATTAGATGTCAGTAACATTCAGCTTTGTCTAAATATTTTTTTTTGCCATATGCTTACTATTTTAACAGTGCCAGTGCTGCTGGGTTATTGCATCCTTAGAGACAAACACTTTGTTTCCCTAAAGCAGATCTTTTGTTATGGATGGAAGGAACTGTTTACTGTGGACAGTTTGCATCTTCCACTGCCTCAATACTAGTGTCTGAAAATCCTTTATGAAAATTAATATTTCCTAAGCACAGGATGAAAAAAACAAAAACAAAAAACAAAAAAAAACTCCACATTCTTATCTCTCCTGCCCGTGGACCAGAGGGAGGCTTTGCACGTTTCAAATTCTTAAAGAACCTGCCAGTTAAAACATGGCCCTACACTTTAGTTTAGCTTTTGTTTCTGTGTTTCCTTATCCACGGGAAGTTAAATCATCTCTATCAAATGTTATTATACTGAATGAAAACTGTCTGGGAAAACAAAATTTATTAAAAGTGGTAGTGAAGTTCTAGAAAAATAATTAACTGCTGCTTGTCACATAACCTTGTGATTTGGAAGCTTTAAATATATTTCTTAGTTATCTAGGAAAAAGTAGCAAATATGAATATGACATGCAGTTGTCATTAAACTCAGGACTATTAAAAATCAAGAATGAGAATAAAGGATACAAATGTGTCTAGTTTCCAGTATGTGACTAATGATTTTTAATATATTTATTGGTGAAATGAAAGAAAATATGACATTTTTCATTAAATTTGTAGATGACATGTAAAGAGAGATTTTTCTGAACAAAAATGAACAATTGTTTTCACCATGCTGATATACATCTATTTATAGCCTGTGCAGATAAAAACAATGACAATAACACACTGTGGAGGATCATGTTTAAGAAACAATGATTAAGAAAAAGGCATTGCGGCAATCAGCTGAAGAATAATCAATTAAAACTGCCTTCTGGTAAATTTCGGGAATGTCAGCATGAATCTTGTTTGTGTAAGTAAAATGTAAGTATTGGAAGGTGTAAATATAGGTCCTATGTTTTCCTACTTTTTTTTTCTGTGTTGCATTTGTGACATCATTATTTGAAGATGATGTCCACATCTGGTACTTATTCAAGGGAAAAATTAGAAGGATTTTATTACATTCTGTAGGTAAATGGGAAATAAACTTCTTAAAGTAGAGGAGTATTTAATGTAGCAGATGGAAATTTCACAGCATGAAATAGATTGAGGCTAATGTAAGAAATTCAGACAAATATTTAAGAATACATTTTTAGCACAGAGTAGCCTACTATTGAAATAGGTTTCCCGGTGATGCAATGAAGTCTGCATCATCTGCACTCTTTAAATAAAATTTAGATCATTTTCTACAAAATGTTCTAGCTTGGATGCTGGATATATCATTTTGCAGCCTAGTATCTACACCTTCTACAAGCAGATAAAGCTATGGTGATTCTTTCCAGACTAGAAATTTGTGCTAATTCTTGAGAAGTATTTTAAATTTAACTGATTGATTGGAAAAGCAACACTGAGGAGAGGTAAGCACAAATTTGCAGTGAGGTGCTTGCAGAGATGAAAAACGCTGATTTTTTTTTTATAAGCACAAAGATCTGCAGCCAAATTTTGATTATTCTGTGCATGACTAGTGGTTTCCTTATGTATCTAACTGATATATTCTAAGACAAAGATAAACTAGACAGTTTCTGTAGAGAATCAACAAATTTAAAGGTCTTAGTGTTTTTGTTTCATTTTGTTTCATTATCTGCTTAAGTGTATTGCACATCTGAATAGTAACAGTAAAGAAACATTTTAGTAAATGTTTACAAATTACAAGGAAAATGAACAACAAATTTCAGGGTACTCATCAACCCACTCTGTATTATTATCCCTGTACAAACTTGCTTTAAAAATAAGTCACTTAAAAGTTTACCATGTCCAGTGCTGTATCTTTTTGATTACTAATATCTTCAATTTTCATAATTCAAATCAGTGTCAACGGTTTATGGGCTGGTCCGGCCCAGTTCCTTGACCAGCAGGGTGGAGGGATCTGCGGATCCGCGCCTCTGGGAAAGGGGAAGCAGGGGACTCCAAAATACTTGAAAACAACAGCACTGATCTGAGGTGGAACAAATGATTTTACTAAATATAGTATTAGCAAAACACAATGAGAGAGTGAGAGAGAGAGAGAGAGTCTGTTTGAATTGTATAGGCCTCACCACAATGCTGGGGTGAGAAGTGCAGTCCAGTTGAGTGACTGAAGTACAGACAGCGAAGTGCAGATGGCGAAGCGCAGGTGGCGAAGCGCAGGTGGCGAAGCCCACATAGTGAAGAGCAGGCGAAGAAGAGGGATCAGGTGACCTTGCTTGGAGTTATATCCCCTTGCTGACCACAAAGTCTCCTGGGGAAATGTAGCTCTTCTCCGACGGACGAACATTCGGCAGATATCAAACCCCACCCCCAATGCATTACATGATGTTATGGTGTGGAATACTGATGACCAAAAATCATAAAACCATGACAATCAGATTTACAAAGAAAAATAAAGTGGAAGAGACGTTCTTATCACTAGCCATACTGCATATACAGTCTCAGAACATTTGTTACAGTGTAGACAGCCATGTACCTCCATTTAGGCTGGAAGCATCCATGATTTTTGGATATGTTTACAAAACACTTCAAATAGCTAGGAAAAAAATGATCATGAATGCATTAATCTCTGAATAACTAGCACAGTATTTTCCCTTGACCATTCAGGCAATAAGAAGATGACTTTTATGTACTAGTTAACAACAGAAATCTGCAAAACAAACAAACAAAACAAAACAAAACCTGCTATAAAACCTGAAGCAAATTTAAATTAAGCAAATAACTCTAATAGACTGTCATGGCTGGGATCACGCAAATGGTTTCTAACTTTCCACTCTTTCTTTTCTTTCATCTTCCATGAAAGTAATCAAATGCTATTTTTATATCAACAGTAATGCTGAGCTCCAGAAAATAAGACTGATTAATGATTAGCCATCGTACCATATGTTACTATGTGGTTCCTAGTATGCTTTGATTTAAATGCAGGCTTTATAGACAACAGCTTTGTCTCACTTCCCTCAAAACTTGCTTTTGCTCAGTAAGAATAACTGCCAGAGTAAGGCCAAACTTTTCACAAACACCTGTGCATTCAAGTGCTGCCCTCTACAGGTCTGGCAGAGAGCTGATATGAAAAGTTGATCACTGGCTACTAGTACTACTTCTTTCAAGGATTCTTTTTCTGGTGGACCTGCGTAAGACAGGGGTGTTGGAGCTTGATGATCCTCGAGGTCCCCTCCAACCCATGCCATTCTATGATTCTATGACACTGTGCCTCATGGAAGAGTCAGTGTTTGATCTTTTACTGGATCTTTCCTTCAACATCCTACTATGCAGTTCTTTGTCTTCAGATAACAAGTTTAATCAGGCCATCAACAAACAGAAGTAGGAGGTGTGGGTTTTTTTTTTTCAGAACTGTTCTGATTTTGGAATCATCTTTTAACACTCATCTATCAGCAGATTTCCAATATCCTTTTCCAATCAGAAATATAAGATATCACTTACTTACATGTTTACTCTGATTACTTGGTAATCACTGGGTTCAATATAAAGGAGACACTGTAGGAAAGTATATCACTACTTTTGAAATGTAAAGAGACACTATAGTTTCCATTGGATGTTTTTTTAAATATATGGAACAGTGTACTGGTTTACTTCAAATTAATTAGTATTTTGCTTCTGTTATAGATGAGGATAAAAAATTCTTTCCGAGTATGAAAACAGATCATTTTTATATCAAACCATTCATCTCCCTCCACAACAAAAAGCTTTTCTACTTCCCTAGAAAATTTGCAAAAGAAACTCTGTAAATTTTGGAAAATTGAGTTTTCCTCATAGTAAAGTGTGCCCAGATGGCAAGTACACATTTCTTGGAAGCAATAAAGAGAATGAAATCTCTTTGCACTTCATGCTCAATAGTTGAGATAAATGGCTATAAGTTTTCAAGGTTCTTGTTTACCTGTAGAAATATGTTTCTTTTCATATCTTAAAATTAAAGTAATTTTCTATTTATGGAGTAAAACCTATTGATCATCTATTGATAACTAGCTCTTTCTGTACTCCAGGAAGTTCCTCTAGTCCATTCTTACTTGACAGAGTGACAAACTACGGTATTACTTGTAATTTTTTCCCCTTTAGCTTACTTATTTAGCAATACTGTAAATTTTCAATAGCGACATGACTATGCTCTACTCTCTCTCTTTGTGTCCATGAATACGATATTTCCAAAGCCCAGAAATCTGATTCAAAGGAACTGTTTAAATGTACAGGCAGAAGAAATGGCAGGCTGCAGTATCTTCTATGGTTCATGATGAATTTGAGCCATGACTTCTATCTCTTCTTCTTTTGTGTGGGTGGTCATTTGACAAGTTATCTGCAGGGATATTACTAATACACTTTTATTTGAAGTCCAAAACTATCAGTTAGGATGAAATCATTCTGAAGAACAAACACATTTTATGACGACAGGAAAAACTTACTTTCAAATGAAATTTAGTCTCATGAAATCCACAGCTCTGGCAAGTGTCTTGGATTGGCTGACCTTCCCATCACCGACAGTTTCTGCAGCGGGTTGAAGAAAACTATCAACAAAACACCTCATTCCCATGAGCATCAAGGAATTCTAGCTGCCAAAAATAACTCATTTTTATGACTGTGTAAAACCTGCCAGAGTCTAAGTATGACTATTAACCACAACAGTGTGGAGAAAAAAAAACTGCTTTGATTTGGTGAAGAGCTGAGTACTCACAATTCCCCATGATATAATAAATAGTCCTAATAAGAAAGTCCGGCCTAACATGGCTTGTGGTTGTCTGAGAAGGGCTACTCCAACCAACACTCCAGAATCTGCAAGTGCAATAGATATGAGAATGCATGCTACTTTAATGAATACAAAAGTATTATGCTGGCATTACTAAATGTGGTATCCAATTACAAATAAAATCAGAGGTTACAAGGCATAATGTTCTCACCCTGATTCCTGGAAATATTTTTACCAGTCTGGGAAAAAAACTGAATATTTTCATGGAAAATTCAGTACCAAATGAACATCTTTCATCCACAAGGAGTTTCCAAACAATGGTTAATTTTGGCTTATCTTGCAAAATGATTACCAAATCCCACCAACCACTCCTTGAAATCTGCGTATCTGTCCTTTTTTTCTGTTTTTTTTTTCCTTTCTTTCTGTAGTCATTAGAGAAAAAGCAGTTTTCTCTGATTTTCCCCTCACTCGACTCTATGTTATGTTGACTGAATCAGATCTGAAGTTACAGTGCCAAACTGTGGTGCTAAACTACTTGAGAACTCCAACTAATCCTACTGATGGATGCTTTTCAGATCCTCATTCTGTACTCAGTACCACAACACAGTTACGTCCAATACATTTCATACTTTATTATCTCAAGCCTATTTTCCATAAAGCTGAAGTATTATACACCATACTGTATTGAATGGGCTGGATGCACATTTATGACTACACTTGAAAAAGCAATGGGTAGACACATTCCAGAATATAATGTTCCATACTGTCATAAAGGAGAAAATAGGTCAGCGTCATAAACGAATCTGAGGCAATTCTGTCATTGAGAAAGATGATTTTCATGGGGTTTGACTGGCCTATCTCTATCAATACCTATAGTTTTTTCTCCTCTATTTCCCAAGAGCTATGTGGTGCTGTCATGTGTTGAACAGATTGAAATTGATGCTCTTAGTAGCAAAACTTGGGACAACAATTGCTATAACAGTTTTACAAATTTGTTTACAAATCTGTTAATCTCAGTTTTTGTTGTTCTGTTTTGGATTTATGGACAAGTTTTTGACTGAAATCTTAAAATTTACCTGTTTCTTTCAGCCTATGAAGCATAGTATTATTATTCTGCAAATCAAATCATTATTATTTTTATTGCAGACTTGTTTCATGGCTTTGCTAGTCCACTCTCATAGAATCATAGAATCAAATAATTGTTTGGGTTGGAAGGGCCCTTTAAGTTCATCTGGTTCCAGCCCTCCTGTTATAGGCAGGGACACCTCCCACTAGACCAGGTTGCTCAAAGTCCTATCCAGCCAGTCCTTGAATGCCTCCAGAGAGGGGTCATCCACAACCCCTTTGAACAACCTTTTCTGGGGTCTCTCCACTCTCACAATATAATCCTTCTTCTCACGACTTCTCTGAAGCCATTCTCCACCCAGTCTGTTGGGTGGCAATATTGGTAGAAAGTTGGAACAGTACATCAATGACTCCTGCCCTTGCAAAGAGGATTTCTATCCTAACTACCTACAGCCTAACTAAAAAAGAAGGTGAAATGAAATATACACAGATAAACAAAGCTGGTTTCCCTTATTCCCTTATTCATAACCCTATGTCCCTTATTCATAACTTACTGAGAAGAAACTTTTAATGACAGAAATAGAAAAAAATAATAATAATAGAGTAAGAATATTCATTATTCTATTCCAACTATTTTCAACATGTCAGTGAAAAACTTCATATAATCTTAAGTGTAGGTTCAAATTTTATGGAGAAAATAGATATGAAAAGAAATGAATCAAAATATCTCACAGATGAAAACTTTGCTGAAGTTACATTTAGAACTGCCTAATTCAGTTCTTGAAGCTTAAGAAGTTATTTTTCATCTTGCAAAGAGAAATTTCCTTTCTGTTGTTTCTACAAATTTTTTGTATATGCTTTCCTAATGCGTGAACAAGGATTCATGGTATTTTTTGTACTCAGCCTTTTGGAATATCATTCATCTTACATCACAGCTCTGCACATACATCTTCTATACAGTATCTCATTTTCCCAAAGGAAGTTGGGTGCTGTACATGACTATGTGACACCAGGAAACACAAACATGCATTTGAATGTTGTACTTTTAAAGCAAAAGGCCTCAATTCATTTTTTTTTCCATGAGTGCAAATGCAATGAGGAAAAAGATTGGTTAAGATCACAGAATCACAGGCATTGGAAAGGACCTCAAGAGATCATCAAGTCCAACCTGCCTGCTAAGGCAGGTACACTGGTCACACTGGTAGGCATCCAGATGGGTCTTGAATATCTCTATAGAAGGAGAGTTCACAACCTCTCTGTGGCCAGTTCCAGTGCTCTGTCACCTTTTCTATAAAGACCAATACTTCCACATGTTAGTATTAAACTTCCTATGTTCAAGTTTTAAGCCATTACTCCTTGTCCTATAGCTATGCACCACCAAAAAGAGCCTGGCCTTATCCATTTGCTTCTCACCACCTTTTATATTTTCATAAACATTATTCAGATCCCCTCTCAGTCTTCTTTTCCCTAGGCTGAACAGACCCAGGTTATTCCGCCTTTCCTCATGTGAGATATGCTCTAGAACCTTAATCATCTTTGTAGCCCTCAGCTGGACTTCTTCTAGAAGATCCCTGTCTTTTTTTGAACTGAGGAGCTCAGAACTGAACGCAGAAGTCTGAATATGGCCTCATCAGGGCAGAGTAGATGTGTAGATCACCTCCCTCAACATGCTGGCCATGCTTTTTCTAATACACTCCAGGATACAATTGGCCTTCTTGGCCACAAGGGCACACTTCTGTCTCATGGCCAACCTGTTCTCCACTGGGACCCCCAGAACATTCTCTGCAGAGTTCCTCTCCAGAAGGTCATCCCTTCACCTGTACTGATGCATGCAGTTATTCCTTCCCAGGTGCAAAACTCAATAATTGCTCATTAAACCTCATCAGATTCCTCCCTGCCTAGCTCCCCAGTTTGTCCAGGTCTTGTTGAATGATAGCATGTCAACAAATCCTCCCAGCTTTGTATCATCAGCTAAATTGCTGAGGTGGACTCTGTCCCTTCATCCAAGTTGCTGATGAAGATGTTGAACAAGACTGCACTCAGCACCAACCCCTGGGGAACACTGCTAATTACAGGCCTTCAACCAGGCTCTGTGCCGCTGATGACAATGCTCTCAGCTCTGCCAGTCAGCCAGTTGTTAATCCACCTCATCATCCACTCATCTGTCCTACGTTTTCTAAGTTTCATAGCAAGGATGTTCTGGAAGATGGTGTCAAATGCCTCGTTGAAGTCAAGATACACAACATCCACTACTGTCCTCCCATCTACCCAGCCAGTGATGACATCATTGAAGGCTACCAGGTTGGTCAATATGATCTCCCTTTGGTGAACCCATGGTGACTACTCCTGATGGTCTTCTTCTTTTCTACTTGCTTGGAGAGGTTATCCAGAGCAAATTTTCAATCATCTTTTCAGGGACGAAGATCAGACTGGCTGGCCTGTAGTTTCCTGGATCCTCCTTCTTGTCCTTTCTGAAGTCTGAAGTAACATCAGCTATCCTCCAGTCCTCCAGCACATCTGTTCACCAAGACCTTTCAAAGATGATAGAGACTGATACAGCAGTCACCTAGTTAATATCCTCAATGAAAAAAGGTATTCAACTTCTCTTACTGTTAGTTCAAAAAAGCTGTAAGAGTACAGAGTAAAACCAAGGGGAAATACACAAAACAAAGGGCTGTAGCTAGCTCCACACTAGCCATGAGAAATTGTACCTGTATATTCAATGTCCCTTAAACACTACCAGCATGTTTTAAGGTAAGGAAGCATTTTTTTCCAGTGCCTTAGAGGGAAAATGTCAACTCCTTCCTCTCCTTTCATGGAGGTCCTATTATAATATGAAAATATCACAACTATGATAAAAAAATTCTGGGCTCTTTGGACTTAATTCCCATGCCTCTTCCTATTCCTTGTTATAGAAGATAGAGATGAAAAGTTAAATGCAAACATCTATAAATCATAGTTGTTGTTGTTTTTTCTCTTCCATATAACATAGTCTTGGCCAGTGTTGGTATTTTTTTGTTTTCTTCTTTGTTTTCACAACTAGAATAATTATGTCTTAATTGCATCTACCAATGAGTTGAACAGACTCCTCCAAACAGAAAGGAGGCACTTGCCAACACAGATGAATTCTTTGTAAGACTGTTGATGATACAGCTGCATTAGTTCAAGACTAGTCTGTCAACCTACATTAGGGACCAGAGCTTTGAAAATGAAAAAGATACTGGCAAATGCTGCACAGTTTGGCTCAAATATGTGATATGCAAGCCAGGATGCATACTAGATGAAAGATTCAAAAACGAAAATATTCATCCTTAATGGTTGCAAAGGGACGTGTTTTCCAGGGTTAAATTGTATGACACCCACTGAATAAACAGAGATTTGAAGCTTAACTCTCCTGTCCCACTTTCAGTACTTTCTTCATGGTAGATGTGTATGTAAGAACATTACATTTTCCCTCTGAGACTTGCCATTAACAAAATAAGATGTTCATTTTCTTTGTTTACTGAATACGACCTGACTCACCTTAACATCAGATGAACAAAAAGTGAATTAATAATTAGTTATTTTCTCAGTCTTGAAGGGGTTTCCTACTGTGTTTTTTCTGTTAAAAAAAAATAAAAAATAAAAAATAAAAAATAAAATAAAATAAAAAAGAAAGCATAGAGGAATAGAACTGAAATTTCATGTTGTTTCTTTTACATTTTTCTCCCTTTTTCTACAATCACTGAAAATCATCAGAGGTTAGGGAGGTGCAAGTTGGGGGGTGAGTGCAATGTAACTCCATGATAGTTACTTCTCTCATAAAAGCTGTAGCAGTATTCAAATTATTTGAGATATCATGAAGTAACTTTGGCTTTTGTTCCATTCACATATAAGAGGAGCATTGAAGTCTCAAGCTGAGCACTTCTCCTTGCTGTCTTGAAAGAACAATACGTAACTCCTGCTATCTGCTTACCTAGAGCACTGTCTGGTAGAGCACACTGCGAATGGTAAATTATAATCTTTTATTAGATCAAGGTGTTGTAGAGCAGGGTCTTAATGCATGTGTGTGGTGGGGAGTATTTCTGGCTTTGTACTGCATTCCACAATGTATTTTGCACTCAAGCCAGGTGCTAGGACATGCCAGCATTATGATTATATAATTATATAGGTCTGTTTGTCCCTTTGTCCCCTGAAAGGCTGCATTTGATGAAGGAAGATCCAAAGTTGTGTGCTTCATGTGTGTTGTATGTGAAAGTCTGTACAAAAGTAGAGCAAATAGAAAACTTTTGTCTTCTGTCTTGTTATCTGTTTTCTTGTTCTAGGAAAGTTGTCCTTACAAAATGACTTGCATTCCTGATATGCACACAGGTAAAAACTTCAGATGTTTTCTTCTTTTGAAACTGAAATAAAACAGATTATTTTCATGTCTATGTTACTGAGACATTCAGATTTGATCCCCATTTCTCCTCTGCATTTTGATTTCCATATTTTTACCCCACAGTTCACCTTTTATTTGTTTATTTTATTTCTATCCAGGTATTCAAATATATTTTGAGTACCAGTCAAGACATTGCTTTATTTTACGTAATATAAATACAATGCGCTCATCGTGTTTCTGCTGAATGTTTTAAACGTCACTAGTGTAGGATGTCTCATTCCCTAAAATGATCACTATATCTCAAACTCAGTGAGTTTCTATTTGTGTACTTTCCACAGAAAACATATTCTCAAGAAGCTGATTCAATCTGTAATGATAACAGAGAAATCTTCTGCACATTAAATAGTCCTGAAGTTGCTAAGACAGGGATATACTTATCCCTATAAGAACAATGTGATACCTGCCATTTTACTTAAAATCTTACATCTGAAGAAACTGATGAGTCAACTATTGCTACAAGCCCTTCTGTCTTTATTCCTGATGTTATGTCTTCAAGTAATACCTTCTTCACTTTTATAGTACATAAGTAATTGTGCAAAGATCCAGTAAGGACATTGAACTGTTATATTTTCATTATACATCTCTCTTCATTTTCAGACATGCACTCTGAAAATTTGTTACACCACATGCTGAGTTTCTGAAGTACTTTCCCTGGACAGCTTTCAAAACTTTATAAAAATTTGCAATTGTGGTAAGAGTCAAATCTAAAATCTGAATATAGGATTTAGACATATTTGCATTGAATCTGAAGAAATGAGTTCCAGTAGTTAGACAATGATACTCTGTAAAATAAAATTCACCATTCAGTGTTATGACAGTGATGATGAGAGGTCAGCAACACAATCAAGCACACATTAATACAAGGAAATATATTGAGTCAATTCAGCAGCAAGCAGGCAAGGTTAAAATGTAAATGACTGATGTGTTTTTTTTCTCATTAAATACGAAGTACAATAAGGCATTAACATTTTCCTCACAATTTATTCTAGAAGATTAGTAACCTTCTTCAAAAAGAATGTGCTTCTAAACTCATTTAGTAATACATGCATTGAAAGTTCATGTACACAGAATATGGTTTCATTAACAATACAGTGGATCTGGGTACTGTTTTTGCTAGGGCAAAATCTAGATTATCAACTCATACACCTGTTTCGGGCAAATGTCACACAACTGAGCTGCTACAGTAATTTAGTTATTCACAGAAGGAAGAGCTCCATCTCATATTCCACTTCAGCTGTCCACTACTTCCTCTTGCTTTCACTCATTTCATCCCACGCTGAATAAATTCAGTTCACTACCCAAAGAAAATGAAGTGAAATAATAGTTGAAGAGTTCTGTTGAGATAATGAGTTGGATCTCTTCTGCAAAGTTCTGATCAATGGCAAAGTGGAGAAGAATGAGAGTGAGAAGATAAAACTGCCTCCTCCTCATCATCATCAGAGCTAGATTTATTCAGTATCACGCCATATTACTCTTTGATATTACAGAATCCTCAGACAAATTTCTTGAAATCAGTGCATTTCAGAGAATGATATGAAATCCCAGAGAGATGCAGTAAGTGTACACAGGCCATGTGTGATCCAGACTAGATTCATTTTAATCTGCACAGTATTAGCACAAGCATTTCCAGTCTAGCATAGCAACATAGGCTCAGATTATCTGCATTCAGACTGCAAAGATAATTTAAAAATTCAATGCATAAAGACACAGTGTAATTTACATGTGTGTGATACATTCTTTAATGTGGCTTTGCAAATTCCAGGTACTTCCCCAGACTGTTAATGTCCTCTGAAGTTTGGTGACTGTACAATAGGGAAAAGACAGAACAGCAGGAAATATTTTAATAGATAGTAGAAACCAATGGCAGTCCACCGTGCTGTTTTTCTATAACTGTGAAAAAGTCAGTGTAACCAGCTGTTTGGTACAGACATGGAACCATATGTATCTGCATGTCATGTTTTGTAATTTTCAGCTACCTGACTATAATAAATTACATAAAATTCATACAGAGATGTGGATATTTTTGCTGCTGTGTTTTCTTCTTCACATAAAAGTTTTCATAAATAGAATGGCATATTTTAAAGGTTGAAATTGAAATTTCATGTTTCTTTCTTTAGTGACAGTGCAGGTTTAGCAATTTCTGCTCTCAGCCCTTCCTTTCTTCTCCATACTACCAAATCTATTGTGCCAACTGTCTCACTCCAATTTATAGGAGGGGGAAGTTCTTTTATATCTGTATACCCAGCGTGAGATTAAGTAATGGTTCAAATGTTGTTCTGACTGATTGGTTTATTATAAATCCTAATCAGGGAGACGGGGAAGGGAAGGAGGGTGACTATTATGAATTAGGGTGATGGGAAGGGAAGGAGGGTGATGGAAAAGATATGAAAGAAGCAAGAATTGCATAAAGCAGGGATAGTCACCACCAGGATCCAGCAGCAGTCCCATTGCATGCTATCCCAATGGTCTGAGGCAAAAGCGCAGAGGGAGAGCAGCCAACAGCTTGGATGGCCTTGGGCAGCAAGCAGGTAGAAGGATGAAGCCGCAGGATAAGTCCAGGAGGAAGCAGCAGGATTCAGGTAGCAAGCCCAGGAGAGTCTGTCAGTGTGCAGGCATTCTGTAGTGAGGGATCTGATGGCAGACACCTTTCTTCATCTTCTTCAGCATACAGGCATCGTGTCATGAGGAATCTGTTGTCAGAAATCTTTTGGGGGAGAGCGGCAACAGCATGGCTGGCCTTAGGCAGCAAGAAGGTGTGGTGATAGAGTAGGTCCAGAAGGGAGATGGGCAGGATCTGAGGCTTCTCATGTCGCAAATCTCTCCTCTTCTTCAAGAGGAATCTGTTGCCAGAAAAACTAAACCTCATGGTTTTAGGTCCTCTTTTTATTCTTCTTCTGCCACCGTGGCATACCTGGGCATTTGGGTAAGAGTGATGTGCAGCACCTCCTGAGATGGCCTTCTTCCTTGAGATAAGGATGGCCATCTTCCTTGAGATTTTTCAAGCCTTGCCCAGGACTTGCTTGAATTTGTTCATCTGTGTCCCCAGCAAGCTTTGAGACAATGATGTAAAAGAATAATCTCTTAGACCAACACAGCATTTTGTGTAGCATTTGTGGTGAATATGGGAACAATCTGATAAATCCTGGGTCAGCAAAGAGGAATCAAGAAAATCAGAAGGAAGCTTCTGATACTATGTGAGGATTAAATTGTGTGAGAGGATAACCTCGTGCTGGGATTTCTATAGTGTATATGGAGGCCTTTTTAAACTGACCCTAGAGAATCTGATGTCTAGAGAATATTTTATATTTTCTCATTAAGCTTCAAAATGAGTCTCAAGAATCCTCTTATTTCTGGAATTCAGAAGCCCACTCTTTATCTATTATCTATTATCTATTATCTATTATCATCTATTATCTATTAGAAGCCCACTCTTTATCTATTATCTATTATTATCTATTATCTATTATCTATTGTCTATTATCTATTATCTAATCTATTATCTATTATCTATTAGCTGAACTGTAGCTAAATTTATATGCATATGGACATGTTCATGTGTATGTGTATACTAGCATGTATATACTAGTCATGTAAGCATGATATTAAGTTTTTGCTGCCTAAAGAGAAGGATACCATTCATGACATCTTGATTAAGATGTTACTAAGCCCTATTTACAATTCAAAATATAATTTTTAGCTGAATACTCAGTTTTCAGTAAGAGCCACAGACATAAATGTCTCTCACCTGTCAGTTCTGGCAGTTTTTATAGCTTGACTTCGTTTCTCATTTTTTTGAGAACAAGGGTTTCTGTCACAGTCAAGTCCCCACAGGAAATGTTGCTCATTTATCGATCTATAATTCTGGAACACTTTACTGAACAGACACATTGCATTTGGAGACCAGGTATTTGGTTTCCATTCCAGGGGCTATGCAGTAAAATACATATCATTTAGGTGTTTTAAGTTTTGGCTAATTTCAAATCTGTGAGTAATGACTGGGACTATCCATATCCTTGACAGTAGAAAAATGCTCAGTAGATATGTGAAGTTGCAGTAACACTGCAGACTCCAAATCAGAAATTTTAGACACAAACTATCATATTTCTTTACCTTGCCTCCTTGTATCCTTATACAATGACTTTTATGTGCTTTTAAGTAATTGTTTTTCTCTGCAAATCTTATCGTACAGTTTACCTGCTATTTTACCCTGACAACTGTGTCTTCAGTTCAGATAGCTATGTTAAAATAATTTTGGAAGACTCCTATATGGGAGCTGTTATGTCATGGGCTGAACCAGTGATTGAGCACCTGGTGCAAGAGCATAGCCAGTCTTGGGAGCACAGGTGGAAGCAATTCACCTGTGTGGCTGGAAGGGTTGGACCCAGGATCTGCCCCTCCCTAACCTCATTGAGGACCAGCAGCTGCAAGGGAAGTATCTCTAGTTGGAGACTATCTCCTTTGGAACATTCAGCAAACCCTTATCCTTGGAAAGGGGTAAGTGATTCCTTCTTTATTACCAGACTGCCGTCTTTCTTGAGTGATTTGAAACAGGTTTAAAGCAGCTACATCTGTTGTCTTCTATTCTTACAGCTGCATTTCTTCAGCATCTTTCCCCACACCATCTCAAAATTCTTTGTGAAAAGTGACTGTCAAAGACATTTCTGTACTTAAAGGGAAATGGATTCTTACACATCCCGACTCCTTCTTCTTCTGTCCTGATTCGCTTCTCATCTCTCTCCTCTCATACGCTAACACACCTTCAAACAACTTTGAATCATATCTCTCTTCAACAACTGCATCTAACTGTAGGTTGTATCTACCAAAAACCCGATTGCATCCCAATTCACATAGCGATCAAATACTGCCTTCTTTCTGAAGACTTTGTTTGTTTCTTTGTTTGTTATTTTTTCCTTTCCATACCTCTTATCTTTCTGGTCTATTACTGCCTGTTCAATTTATGCTGGTATGGTCATTGAATTATCCTTATTTCAGCAGTATCTTTTCCATTTTTCTTGTATTCATTTTTCTTTTAATAAACTCAATTACAGTTTCTCCTCATACCATTACTCCTTTTTCACTTTTTAATTCTTATTCTTTGAACTGCAGACCTGACTTCCTTTGCATGTATTTCCTTTTTGCTTTAATCAAAAATCTGAAAACCAATTGATTTTCTTTAAAGACTTTTTTTTTTTTTTTTTATTCCTACATAGTTGTTTGCTAAGTGATCCTAGCAACTAAAAAAACAATGTTACTTTCAACCTGTTGAATTTGGATTGGGTATGAGACCTCCAGAGGGTTTCTCATATACTTATATGTATACACAGACACACATACATATATATATGTGTGTGTGTATACATTTATATATATGTGCATTCCTTTATATATGTGTTTGTGGATGTATATATGTACATATATGAATACATACACAAGGATGCATATATGTATTTATATAAGGAAGTAAATCAAAAGACACCTGTTTTTTCACTGAATGCCTTATTTGTATTAACAACATAAATCAAATATCATGGTGTGGGAGTACTCATCACCAATCTATGTACATAATGGGAAAAAAGGAAAAGACTAAGATATCTATTGAAACTGATTTATAGATACAAGTGTCTTACATACTACTTTTGTTCACATAGTGCTAAGTTATAAAGATACAGTATTTCTATCACAGTGGTATTCTTTACACCCTCACTGCCAAAAGGTTTAAACAGCTGCCCAAGACATAAAAATAGTGCTGCTACTAAGAATATCATTACTAGATATCACAGTACTAGCCTTCTTGGGAAAGTTACAGTCACTCCATCAGCTTCTATCCCTTCTAGGTGTTCTTTACTGCCCCTTTGCTTTCATCTACCACATGCACCTTTCAGCACCTAGCATTGGAGCACTGAGCTGCCTGCTTCCAGGACCTAGACTAGGCACTGGGATACTGACAGTATGTTGCTGTTTTCATTAGCATTAAAGATTTGTTGTATCTTTCATTACTGGATATTAAAAAACAAAAACAAACAAACAAACAAGAAAACACATGAACACATTTGAACATAGAGAAGACTTGTGAAGCACCGACTTTTAGAAAGAAACCATGATAGTCCTCAAAAGTAAAAGAATAGATAAAATAAAAGGAGAATATTATAGAATAAAAGAAGAAAAATAAATAAATAAAAGGATGATATTTTCCCCATTTAAAAACTCCTGAACATGCCATTTTTTCCAATCTATATGAAATGTGAGCACCACCCAGTGGCAATGGAAGTAAATCACAGCTGAATTGTTTCAGTTCCTCATTTCACCCCCCAGTCCCTCCATCCCACAAACTCTAACTAAACACTTAAAATTTTTCATTAAGTTTTCCTGCGTTTCTCAAAACTGGCATGTCTACATTAATATAAAATTGTCAAATATGCTGTAGCAGTAGAAAGGTGTTGGGTTTTTTTTGTTGTTGTTTGTGGGTGTGGGTTTTTTTGTTTGTTTGTTTGTTTTGCTTTTTTTTTTTAAGCACACTGAATTTCAGCTGCACAATGCATGTTAGTCTTTCCTGGTGTCCAGTAGAGACAGGTATTTAACAAATATCTAGAAGCTTTCTGCACGTAGTTCCTTTTTTAACCATCCACTGCTATCATAATTATGTGACTCTTCCCCAGCATGACAAGATTACATCAGAGTAAAGACTCATCTGCTAATATCAGTTTGCTGTCATCAAATGACCTGTATCAGTCGCTCTCTAAGATCAGAATTATGATTATTTGACTTTTCTGTTTTGTTCATTCTCTTTTTTCTCTTCTTTGCATGACTTTCTGTAAGGTACCAATGACATTCTTGGAACATCAGGAAAAACAACATTCAAGCAATAAGACTATAATCTCCATTCTACAGTTCACTGAAATTGAGTTTCTTGAAGACTGTGGAGGTACAGTGGCATGGCCTTCATTTGTGTCATACTTGTGCTGAAAGGTTCTATAGCTTTCATTGAGGACATTAGATTTCTTAAAACATATTGGTTTCAGAAACCTTAGACTTGCTGCAATAAATGGTATTGGTAATATATTCATTTCCCCATGTACAGTTTGGTTCTTAGGCCATTTCTGATTGTGTAAGATTCAAATTCTATTTACTTTTAAGCAAGACTGCCTTTTGCAATGATTTTCTCCTTAACAAAAGGCAAATTAATTATGGCTATAAGTGTCATGACATGTAGATATTCTGCCTTTCAAGTTAATAAATATCTGAATCTTCTTTTCTGCTCTCTAGTGCTGCTTTCCTTTTGTCCCTATGGCCAGCAAGTAGCAATCTGTACCCAAAGTAGGAAAGAACAGTGAATTCCCTTAATTTTAGAAGCAATTGTACACAAAGTTTCATACCTTGTTTCAACAACTCTTTCATATCTAAGCACTTGAATATTACACTTTACAGATACAACTATATTCGTTTAAAAACATTGTCTTTTGGCCTGTTCCTACCAATTCCTACTTCTTTTGGGAGAAGTCCCAAGGAGCTTCTGCACTTCAATCAAGGTTAATATTAAACCATGAATCAAACGCCTACCAGTAGACAGGACATATATTCTTCAAGCCTGAAAAAGTTATTAAAACTGAGGTGAAATCTGCTAATTGGAGATGAAGGAAAACAAGTGGTTGATAAACAGTGGTTTAAATGAGTGGTAAATCTAAATACTAAAAGTTTTCAAGGAAACAAACAAAAGGGCAGAAACAAGATATATATTCCCCAACATTATTAACTTTCAGCATTAATACTACTTACGTTGCATTAGTCCTCTTTGTGACATTTTTAACAGAAGTGCTTATTTTGCTTTTAGAGTAAGATCATGTTCTTTTTGATGGGTTATCTGTAACAGCAGACATTTCACTTCTAAAACTAAGGTCTACATAACTAAAAGCATGTATCTCTACAGCCAAGTACTCCATAGTAATTAATTTCTGCTCTTTGTAGACTGGCCAGTGGATGCTTCCTTTGCATCTCTAACAAAGATCCATTATACAACTATGAATATTGACAACTGATCAGTTATGAAAAAGCAATTAAATTATGCCAGCTCTCCCAAACACTCTACTACATGCATTTTAGAGGGCTAAATTGAAAACTACTTTAAGTGCAGTTTTTGACTAGTGTTCAAAAAAAAAAAAAAAAGCCTCATAACTAAAGATATATTTAATTATTATTAATTAAAAGTCTCTCAACTAAGTCTAATAGTCCTACTATTTTAATTATTGGAATCTTCTTCTTCAAAAAAAATGGCAGCTTAGAGACAGAAAATTATCCAGATTTATCACCCTAAAGACTGAACAAAGAAATAAATTCATAAATTGCCCTTAAGGAATTTAACCAAATAGCTAAGGTATTTTGATTTGTTCAGGGTTGGGTGTGAAACAAGCAGCTATAGTAGACGTTACAAAACAATTATTCCACATATGGACAATCAGAAGGCACCTCCAGGGCCAACAGTGAAGAGATCTCTTGCACAAATTTTCTTCCTCTGCCAAAGGTCAAGAGGTAGGCAGTACATGATAGTGAATACACAGAGCTATGTACAAAATCTGTTTCAGTTTTTGCTCTCTGAAACAGGTAGGCTGGAATGATGGCAAGACAGTAAGAAATCCTTTTCTGGTTATGATTCTGAGATGTGTGTTTGTCTCAAATGAAGTAATTAATACATCAAACTACTGTATTCATAGTTAAAGTCCTTGTCCAGTAGTTTAGTAACAAGACAGCAATTTCATTTACTATTTTTGTTTTCAGGTTCTTCAGGAACCTCCAATCGGTGTTGTTCTTTCAGATAGCCTGGTATTGTCTCAGCAGTGCTATGCTCTAATAAATGGCAAAGGAAATTACAGAAAAATACCTTGTCAATCTCTTTATTCATAGGTTAAAATGTAACGGCATACAGTTCTCAGCAATTACTGACTGAAAAAATTATTGGCATAGAACAAGCAAAAACAGAAGGAGACTAATTAAAAAAGCCATCTTGCTTCAACTTTTGATTACGTACAGAGTAATATACATATTTACAAGTATATTATATAAATATAATATATATCTAATCTCATAACCACAATAAATATCAAGAAGGTCTCTTTTAGGCACACAGCATAGAAAAAATGCAGAATCTGCACAATCCTTAAGATTCTTGGAGTGACTCACTCTTACATTGTTTTCACACTGAAAAAACAAATATTTTACACAAAATACGTAGGTTGCTTTGAAAGTAATGCCTCCTATTTCTTTCTACAGAAACAACAACAGATGCAAAGAGAATAATGCTATCTGATAGAGCAAATTCTGAACTACCAAACACTGTTTTTGAAAACAGTCACTACTGTTAGCTATGCATTTTCACTAGTGATGAATGAGAGCCTGCATGCCACACTTGTTAAAATCTGTACCAGTAAAGATGGCACATTGTTTCACAGCTGCTATGATGGCATCATTTCTAGGAAACTAGAAGTTGCCCATGCAGTCCATCTTCCATCAGCCTGAAAAGATGGAAGTCAGAAGGCACCAATTCTGGACTATACAGTGAGTGTGGTAGGACAGTTTACTGGCAAAGTGCTCCATGGTATTCAAACTGTTATGGGGCATGGCATGATCATGTTCTAAGAGAAAGTTTAACTTTTCCTCTGGCCTGATCTTGGAAGTTTGAGCCTTCACTTTAGTCAGAATCATGTAGAGGTCAGTGTTGATAGTGTGTCTGGGTTGCAGCAAGTCCAGAAGGATTATCCTTCACCATCCCAAAAGACAGTGCACACCATTTAACCTGCTGAAGGCTGTGTCGTAAACTTTTTCCTTGATGGGGAATCTATATGTCACTGTTCTGTAGACTGCTGCTTTGACTCCAGCTCATACTACTGATTTCACATCTCATCACCAGTACTGATATGATGATCCAAGACACTGTCACCTTCAGCCTTCGTCCTGATAAATTTGAGTACGGTTTTCTTTTTTCTGCTGTGACAATTTGTGGGACTTCTCTGGTGAAAACTTAGTGATATTTCAATATTGCCACCATCGTTCCATTGCATTAGAGCTAATATTCAGCTCTATACACAGTTCCCTAGTTGTAATTTGCACAGACACACTGATCAAGATGCTCTTCTTTTTGTTGTATGACATTTGTGCATGACCATCCAGAACACGGCTTGCTTCTCATATCGCTATCACTATTCCTGAAACACCACCCACCGCCTCAGTGTGCTCATATCCTCATCACTGTTTGGTCTCCATAAATGTTCAGCAAGCTTTGCTGAATGTCAGTGTGTGCCATTTTTTTTATTTTTTTTTTTCCCATGGACGACTTCAGTGACACACATTCGCTTCATATGCATTTCCATGTCAGATACCATTTGTTAGAATGCCACTCAGCAGCTGTCACATGAAAACAAAATGTAATTGACTATTGGTGGGAAGGTTCAACCTCTGCTGCCACACCACCAACATCCACTCCTGATGCCATTGGCCAGTATAATAAAATAATAAAATAGGAGGCATTACTTTCTTAACAGCCCTCGTATACAAATACAGTTTATGTAGTCCCCAGTGAACAGGGAATCTTTTCTTGCCTTCCCATAAGTCTACTCCTTGATTTTTCTAATACTATTGCTCTATACAGATATTACATAAGAAAATAGTTTGCAGGTTTTTTTTTACTTAGCTAATAGCCTAGGTAATTATCATTGCTAACGAAGTAAGTACAGCATATCTACATAAGGTATATACAAATGTGTGCACAAACATAGGTTTGGTAAACTTCTTCAGAGCTCATTTTTAATACTGGGGAGTTAATCTGGAAGCAGAAAAAAAAAAAAATCCTCCTGATATTACCTCAGAAATATTACATCATTTAAGTGGGATCTGGGCTTCAGTGATAGAAAGCTTTAAAATTAGAAATTAATTTAAAGAAAACAAATTCTCAGCTATACTGGCAGATGTAGGCTGCCACTGATTTTCCATTTATTCTCTTCAGTGCAAATGAAACTCAGAGAATTAATCCAAAGGGAGTTTGTACAGACAGTCATAACATCTTGAAGACCGTCACTATGGAGCACCTGAGATTGCACCTTAGTACATGAATACAACCGCCTCTCTTAGGGGAGCCATGATCAGCAAGAGGAGAAACAAACAATCTTTTTTTTTTTTTTTTGCAATTACAAGTCAGATTCTGGCATATCAGGCATATCTGCCATTAAGTATCCGATACCATAGCGTCCATTTGGAGCAGTGTCCAGAGTTGGTGATCCAGTCTGTTTTCGATATATGTTTTTCCCAAAGTTTGGAGACGGCACTTCACTTGGACTCTTCCCATGAATTAGACTTGTATTATCCCCCTCCAGATTAACAGGCTCCTTTATTATCCGACCTCTTTTGTAGGATACAGATGCCAAGCTACCAGAGCTGTCATCAATAAGGTTGCAGCGGCGTACTATTAAGACTATTGGGACTGGCAGTATGGCTAATACCATCAGAGATATACAGACAATCATTCCCCATGTTGGATAGCTGTGGAACTCTTCCGTAGCCTGAGAATGCAAAGAGAAAAAGATTAAATAAATCATTACTTTAAAAAGAGCATATCTGCAGTTCTCACTAAGGCCTGAAGTTTTCAAATATGCGCTAATTTACTTGTCATCTTGCATCCACAATGTGGGCATCACTGCAGGTTTTGAATTTGAACAATCATGGAATGTATGATTGGTATTTTCCTGCCAGGGAGCAGGACCAAACTGCCATCCCAAAGTTTCTCACATTCTCAGAACACTGAAGCGGAGCCCAAATCAGGATTTTCATATTCAGCCTTCTGCTAAATGTGCCTATAGTTCCCCGATCCTTTAAAACAGCAGAGCAGTATGAAGTGGTATCTGTAACCATGCCTGGAATATAGATCTTTGTTTGGTAGGCTAACAGCTGAAATAGACAGGGGCTGTTTCAGATCATCTCGTGGAATTATTCTGCTTTGTCTAAACTTCACATTAACTGTAACTCATTTACTGGGCCAGTTACTCTACCCCACAAGCATGCCTCTCTACTCCAAGCACGAATCACTGGAAAATACTCTCAGTTAGTCTAACAGCTCAATTAGTATTCAATTTTATAAAAGGAAAGAAAAACCCAAGCCTGCAATATGGAGGCATACTGAATTCAAAAGTCAGACTATTGGACTTACTTAAGACGATCATGGTATGGATTAAAATTCAAGTTTCACATAAGGCAGTAGGTACTACCTGTCCCCAAAAAGGAAAAGATATCACACTGCTAATCTCAATATTTAGTTCCAAGTAAAAAATTGATGTGGTATCTGAAATACCACAATTTTCTGCAGTAAGATAAAATTTAGTGAAAGTGAACAACTTCTCTTGCCCTTAAAACATCTCCAACATACACCAACAAACTAAAACTTACCAAAAACCACGTATATTCATGTCAAGTGGTTATATTTCAGTGCAAAAAAAAAAAAAAGGACTTCAAAATTTAAAAGATTGTTAATCACTATATCATTATTTATACTGATATTAAATTTGTAATTGAAAACTTCTGTTTTTTTTTTCCACATATTTCTGAAATACTTCATATCTGATTACTATGATTGCGATGACATCTAGTATATACATACCGTATCTTCGATCCATGCATTGTAGCCAGGAGGACTTAATCCCATTTGGACAATACTAGCTACCAGCAAACATAACAATACTAAAGGTGAAACGTACTTCCACATGTAGTAATAATACTGGCTTGGAGAAAACCCAAGCATATCTTTCAGATCCTCCATGAATCTGTGAAGGAAATAAAAGGTTATCATTACACTGTCCACTGAGATTTCAAATGCTGTAGTTGATAGTATCTAATCTGAAAGAATAGACAAGCTGACAAAATGTATGTATAGAAATGCCTGCACTGTAGCTGACTGGAAGGCGTGAAAAAATAAAACTTTATTACAGTTCTGAAAAGTTGAGCAAAAAATTACTCCACAGTGTAATGACTCAGTATGAACACTGAAGATTCAGACATAATACACTGTAACTAATACAGTAAAATAGTGTGATGCCCGTCTAGTCAATAAAAGTGTAGGTTCCAAGTTTAATGCCTCATCCAAGTTATAATGTTAGATTTCTGAAGAGAAAATCGAGACTAGTGGCATCTTCAAGTGCATTAAGTGAATAATTTTTGGTGAGCAGAGAGAAACGGTGAAATACCTGTAATTTTGCTAACCAATTAGATCACATTCACAACTATTCCCTTGAAACTCAGGCTCACTTATTTTGTGAATTCAAATGATACTGTGTGTTACCATGTATTTTCTGAAGAATAATCTTTCATGTAGAAGTAAACGTCAAAGAAGAACCGGAAGACCAAGCTACTTTCTATTAGCTTCTATTAGCAAGGTTGAGTGATACAAGAAATACCCTTTCTATTTCTGTCACTTTCATGGAGACTGACAAACTTGAAATTCTGTTACTGCCTCATACAGATGGCCTTATCCTGAAATGAGTAGTAAACTACATGAGTAGTTTAGGTACTCTAGGCAGTGGAAAGGGTGAGATTTTAGAGGCAGACCAGATCGCCCACTGCTGTAGATGAAGCCACATGTCATGCACCTAGCCTATGACCCTTTCCAGTTTTTGTGAAGTTAGAATTAAAAGCAGACATTGCTTCCAAAGCAGGCCAAACCTAGCCATAGCTACTATTCACCTACACCTCTTTGGCTCATTGTCAATCTGAGCATTAGAAAGCAGTGGGACTGCACTTTTGAGCAACTGCCAGGCCAGAGACGATACTAGCCCTCCTCCTCTCCTCAGAAGAAAGCCTGGAGAACATAGTAGGCTAAATTTAGCATGTGAGCAGTTTGTTAAACCATACTGGAAAGATGTTTAAACTCACCTTCAATTTACAGAAATTTACAAAAACCTTTTTAATGCTTGCCTAATGTATGCTGAGGCACGTGCCACTGCTTCTGAGCACATGTGAAAACAACAAATCTTACAGATTTTGCAAAAATAATTTAGAATCCATATGTGTACTGCAGAGTAAAAGAATATCTTTATACATAAGTTATGGTTTGCATCATATAAGCTGCTGAAATAAAAGTTTCTGAAGTTTTAAATCTGCCTTCTTGTGCCTCAAAATTGCAAGTTATGATCTGAACAAAACTATTTTTGTATTCTTGATGGAGTACATTGTTCCAGAGCCAGTAGAAAAAGAGAATATTTTTAGAGCTAATTCTTTTGGAGTGTGCACAAGCCTTGATTCTCTTTTAATTCCCTTATGGTCCTACTCACTATTGAAATGTGTGCATGAAAAAAGTTCTTATAGCAATAAATACATTTTGAGAGCAGTTACACACATGAAGTTACTGTCAGATAAACACTTAAAGAAATTTTGAACCACATAGTTTGGGGCATTCTACTCTTTGTTTTCACCATAGTGAAACACACCCTTGAAAATAAGCTGAATTTGCAAATGGTTTGTGCCCTCTAAAGATTGCCTTTTCTTTATGCGTTCCCCAGCTCTACATCTAATGAAGCATAAATCCATTCTCTTCATTTTCAAAGTCTTTCATCACCTTCTTCACTCTATTAATATTTCTTATAAGCCACCAATCTCACATTCTTACATTTTCTGTCAAATTATGTAGAAATATTAGAGATACAATGGTCTTCATTCCTCTCCATAGTCAGCACTGCTAGAAGACTAAACTTTTTTTTATCAAACATGCTTCCTTCATTCATCCTATTCTTTGCTATAATTTCCTATTTTTTTCCCTCACAAGTAATGCAAAGAACATTTCAGTGCAAGAACAACCCATAATAATAATAATAAATGAAAACCTTCTTACTGTTATAGCCACTAGATTTTGCTCTGTTTCTCTCAGACTACCCAAAGTATTGCAGATTTGTTCAAAATGCTGCTCCTCATCTGCTGCTTAGACCACTGCTATGATTTCTTCAAATCCTTTCCTTGCTGTATTTTACATATATAAATTCCTGATATTTACCCATCCATGCTTCTTCATACCTCTAATTTTGACTCTTTTACTGCATTCTCTATTTGTTCTATGGGTTTCACCTGACACACTATGCTTTGTTCCAAACCTGTTCTTTTAAGACTTGATTCCAGAATGACCCACTTTGACTCCTTTACTGCACCAAGAGTAACAGCTTTATAGTCATACAGACCAGCAAGAAATAATTGCAAAAATAAATTCCTGTTTTCATCCTTAACTCCTACTGTGCTCATTTTGTTTTGTTTTTCTATCTTTGTCTTACAGTTAGTTTACAAAGAAGGATATCTTTCTACTGACTTGAATTTATGTGTTCATAACAAATAGTTGGTGCTTTAGAACTGTAACAGTAATAAGTATTGTAATGAATACTCTTGATGTGAACAGGGGAATATATTTCCTCTAACTTACTTTTCTATTCCATAAATTCGGGTAACTGCAATGTTCTCCAAAATGACCACAATAAGCAGGGGCAGAGTAGCTGAGTAGTCATCAAACATTGTGA
Source organism: Perdix hodgsoniae (assembly GCA_035772895.1). Taxonomy (NCBI): domain Eukaryota; kingdom Metazoa; phylum Chordata; class Aves; order Galliformes; family Phasianidae; genus Perdix; species Perdix hodgsoniae. The sequence goes on along the minus strand of JAPSGF010000006.1, from coordinate 3,991,204 downwards.
CAAAATAATTTCCAGAGCGCTGCACAAAGATCAGGCCAATAAAAAATGCCACCAAGCAGCAGATGACTGGAATGAAGGACAGAAATATGAGTTGTAACAACAGCAATTTTCCATAGAAAAAGAGGAAATGAAGAGAGAGTTTGAAATAGTATAGATGTAATTCAACACATTATTTCATTTAATCAAAGTTGAAATAATTTTCCTCATTTTGGTCTCAGTTTCAAAAATATTAGGAATTCTAAATACTCCCTATGAAACAGAAAAGTAATGAAATCATAAGTATTGGAACTGCCATATTAGAGCAGCCCTTGTTAATCAGCAGAGATTAATCAATGAATTTTTTTCTCATTTAACATTTTATGTAATGTGACTGCAAGGATAGAATAAAGAAAACTGGAGAGCTGAGCATCATGTTATTTAGTAGTTAAATCCCCTATATAATCAATATATATTAATATATATTTTTTTTCAACTAATTTAATCAAGAATTGGATTGAATGCTTAAGCAGCTACAAAATAAGTCAAATTTCAATAGCCTGTGAAATCAGTTGTATGCTGAGCACCAGCAAAACTAACTCTCCTTCTTGAAGTATCATTTATTCCTCATGCTGAGAACTTACACTAATGATATAATTGTATATAAATTCCAGCTATCTGCTACTGAATAAAGTTGTGAAAGGAAAACAGTGATGCTTTTCTTAAATACTGTGATGCGAGATGACCATTCTTCAACACAGGCAGAATCTCTCCATTGGTACCCTCATTAATCACACAACTGACTTAAATATTGAAAATAATACAAGTATAACACTTTTAAACATTACCAGAGAAAAGCAGTTCTTTAATATTTCTTTTTCAAATGGCATAACAAGGAGTTACCATAAAATATATCATCACACCAGAGTAATGACCATATAACATGGTATTTGCTTATATACGTAGGGCAAACAGCTGATTTCTAAATGTCACATTAGTTATTATCTATTCCTGAAAAAAATCTGATTAACACTTGTGGAGAATTTTATTTTTAAAATAAGCAAAACAAACAAACAAACAAACAAACAAATAAAAATAAAAAAGCATGTTTTGCATTATTACGTGTTACATACTACCTGAACACTCAGCAGTCAGGAAAAAAACAGTTTTCTGCTATACCAGGCAGTAGTTAACTCTTTCCTCCATATAGCCAGAAAATTATAAATCAGCAGTTTATTTTATTATTGTTGTTGCTTTTTGTTCCCACAAAATCCAAATTTGTACCTAATATGCCAAGTGCCCTGCAACTCTCCTAAAGATTTTCAGAAACACTTTTTCATATTTTATGCTAATTTTCTATTTTTAAAATGAAAACAAAAAAAAACAACCTGCTACAAGATAATCAAAACCACGTGAAGAGTTTATAAATCTAATAATATAATAACTTCAGACATTATAAAGAGAAAAAAATAAAACTTATTTAAGATCCTCTGCACATTCAACAGAGAAAAATATGTTCTTCTGGAGAGGATTTTTAATATGACATACATATCATAATACATTAAGATTTCATTTGCTTTTATCATTATGATTTATTGTAATTTGCAATACATTTTCATCCTTTCTTTCTGTTTTATTCCCTTGATGTATGAGACAAGCTTGCATGGAAAATATTCTAGAAGAGCTCAGAACTTAATGTGAAGAAATTTTAAACATACGTTCTCTATTAAACTGAAGTTCTTTGTTCCAGTTCTTGTAGCATCCAGAAGAAGTATCTACTTGTAAATATTAACATGCACATGTGTGAATGTACAGTCTGAAACAGTGATTTTCTCATCTGTTAAATGTAAGTACTGAAAAGTTTAAAGTCAGAAAACCAAGACGTATTAATTTTGGCTTACTCTTCTAGTAAGAAAAGATTGTGAAACTCACCAGTAAGAATTTCTTTCCTAACTTTGAAAGTATCAACAATGGGTGTGATGATGCCTTCAATGGTTCCAAACATACTTCCAAGTCCCAAATTTACCAACATAAGGAAGAACATGACTGACCAGAAAGGAGAAGCAGGAAAGTGGGTCATTGCTTCTGTAAAAGCAATGAAAGCTAAACCAGTTCCTTGAACAGCCTGTCAGAAAAAAAATGCACATTATAATTCATGGATAGTATCAGTAGTCTTAGTAATAATAGTAAAGTGACATTTAAACTTCATGCTCTATTAACAATGTAATTTTTTGCCCTTTTACAGATAATTTTGCATAGAACTACTATATCAGAATAGGAGATACTCTGTAGTATCTCCCATTAGTATATAAAGGACTTCATTTCTGCATCCGTGTTTCAGATTTAAAAGGTTGGAATAGTACAAAACTTTTTAAAGTCTGAGTTACTAATTTATATTTCAGCTTCAAATGTTGGTGGAACTGCAGAGAGTTCAGTGTTTCAAATGAAGACTTTCTAATAAAGTTAGAAAAACTGTTCTCTACATGTATGGTTTATCACAAAGATTTCAAAACAGGATGATGTCAGTTAAACACATCTAATAAGTAATTATTTTCATTTCCACTGAGGTGAAATCTATATAAAATAATATTAAATAATATTGACATTAAAAAGACATAATTGAGATAGATAGTTGAATAGATAAATCCCTACTCACAATTTGGAAAATTGCCTGTGGTCAAACAGAACTACAAAAATTTATCATCTCTTGAGAACTGATGTTATGGTTACAGTATGCTAGAAATCAGTGCAGATGTCAAACTCAAAAGTGCTCACCTGAGCAAGAATAAGATCCACAACAGAATCATATTTTCATATGGACTGCTATAGGGAAGAGTACTGATTCTGATAGGTATACTTCAGTTTATTTCAGGCTCTTCATAACATTTTTATTTAAGGTGTATTTATTTCCCTCACCTTGTCAAGCTCATCTTCAATTTTACAAGATTTCAAGCCTAGTGAATCAAACTCTTCTTCTTTAACTTTCTGAATAATGTCATAAACTAAATTGTAATCTTCTGCTGTAATGCTTGAGAAATTGATATGATGTGGGATCATATCTTGGCTCAGATTTCCTGTTTTCAGAAGTTTTAAAATCTTCTCTGAATTTCTGTAAAACACAATAAAACAGAGAAATCAAACTTAATGATCTATGTGCATTCATAAATGAAATTTACCATAAAAATTATAATTAAAAAATTGATATTCATACTGGATAACACATTTCTCATTTATGATATTGGCTTTGAAGCCCAGAACTGCAAACACCACCAAGGTTGCCAGCACAGAAGTGAAAAAATTGATGAAGGACACCAGTACAGCATCAAAATGGCAGTTGTTGTCTCTCTTGTTGTAGCTTGAAAAGGCAATGACTCCACCAAATCCAAGCCCTAAGGCAAAGAACACCTGAGTAGCAGCTTCTCTCCAGACCTTGGGCTCCAGCATTATTTCAAGCTGTTTGAAATTAGATACAATATATGTCAGCTATAACATGCATTTCTGTTACACACACATTAAACAAAACAAAACAAATCAACAAACAAAAAAAAACCTACACCGTACAACACTAATAGCCTATTGTACCCCACTATAAATATATTTTCATTATGATAAAGCTGAATGTAACACTTTAAATTGTGTGCAATTACAGACCAGAATTTCCATTTAATTTATACAATATAAATCTTTAAGAGAAATATGCTATACAGTAGGATGAGATACTACTGAAGTTATGTGATAGCTGAAATAGCAGCTAGTTTCACTGTGAAATCAGAGAAAACATATGTTGTTTTTAATTTGTAGTACTCGCTTACCTTATTTTTACAGTACTTGTACAGGCAGGCATTAGAATTAAGATTTGTTTTGGGATGACAAACCCATTTATAAATACAGTAAGTACATCATTTAAAAAAAAAATTATTATTATTATTAAATTTTAAAAGCAACAAATTGAATACAAAATACACATGAATATATGGAGTTCTATTATATGCAAACATGTAAAGCAAAAATGTAGCACAGAAAACAAACACTCGGTCACCGGCATTTATATAGTACACAAGTTGAATCTCCTTTAAGATAAGTTCAAAGCATCCAGCCAAAGTTAAATGAGTGAAGTATTTTAGAAACACTACTCTTTGTATCTCACTTTAAATGTTAACTCCATAATCATTTGCTCTTCAGATGATCACACTTCAATAAACATCTTTGTTTAAAGTTAATAGTCATTGTGTATTTTTTAAAATCCTTCTCAATTCTGAATCATAAAAAAGAAGTGCATACTTCAGTATTTCATCTTCTTGAGTTGATCCAGTGTCTCTGCCTACTTAACAATGACAAACCTTACTTCTTCAAACATTTTTTTTTCTAAAACTCAAACCTTAATAGAAACAGTAAAACTGAAAGGCTGATGCAAGCAACAGAAGACTATCCTATTCTGAAGGAAAAAAAAGAAAAGAAAAAAAAAAAGTTTGCAATTGTTATATTTAGATAATAACACCTTCTTCAGTCTTCGAAGTACACACCCCCCAAAAAAAAACATTTGAAAAAAAAAGGGGGGGTTTATTACACTAAACTTGTTCCTCTCATATATATATATATATAGTTAAATAATTTCAATGCTCGAGTAGCTACTGTATCTACTTCAACCTATTTGTATCAGTCATGCTAGAGACATTCCACTAGAGGGTGATAAAGGACTAGTCTTCATTTTATGAAATCTAACTGGTCTACTTGATAAAATGCTTCGTTTTCACAGACTACGTGGAAACAAAGAAATGTAGGGGAGTCTGAATATCTAGGTCGTTTCCTGGGAACCTACAACCCAAGTTAGTGTTTAAGTACAGAAACATTCTGAGATTTTTATAAAAAATACTTCTGAAGGTTTATATCTACATATTCTCCATCTGACTTAACATGATTCCCAATCTCAGATTTAAACCATTACTAACATTTTGATAATAATAATGATCAACTGGCAGATTAAGTCTTCAAAGATTGTTTATCTGAACATTTAAAAAATTATATAATTAAACGATGAAGTTAACTATAAAGTGAGGATCAACTGCAGCTTTGTTGCATGAAAGATGAAATAATAAAGGGTGCAGGATGGATATCAAAGAGGAGTTTCAGTATTGATTCCTTGTCAGGATGCACTGGTACTTTTCTAGTTAAAGAAAGAATACTGACACTGAGAAACCTTCAAGAGGTCCGTATTTCATCTCTGCTATAGATTTCTTCTTAGTCAATAAGCATTACTTTTCTCTGTTCCTCAGATTTCCCCAAATTTGCCTAAGCAGCTTCTAAGCTGCTGCAGAAACACAACACTGTAAAGCAAGTGAAGTTTATTTCTAAAAGAAATAGATCCTTTCAAAAATGACAAATTAATTATTTTAATCTATGACAGTAGTCAACACTGTGACACTCCAGAACGAAGCATTTAAATCCTAGAGAATCACAGGATTAAAAATGCACAACTCTTTTCATCACTCAACTCATCAAGTTTTCTAAACTTTCTCATTCTTATAAACAACGCTCTCAGTTGCTTTGTAAAAGCAGATAACTCAGGGAACCTATAATATAAAGGAACTAACTCCACACATACATTTAGAACACTTGGAACCTTATGGACCTTAGGGCTTGATACTTTGGCACTGAGGTCAACAGCAATTTTGCTACTGAAGCAAACAGGAAAACAATCTATCTTCTATGAAAGCAATATGTTTATCTGAGAGCACTCACAAATAGTCAAATTGCTCCTGAATCTTTAAATACACTGGGGAAAAAAAAAAAAACAAAAACATTAAGAACATACCTTAGGTGTGAACATATGACGAATTCCATCCAGTGATCCATTAAGGAGCAGTCCTCTGACCAGAAAGCACAAGAGCACCACATAAGGAAAAAGGGAACTAAAGTACATGATCTAAAAAACATTAGAAAGAAATTTAATATGACATCATTTGACATTATTTTCAAAAGTATCACACTCAGTATCTTTTGTACATATGGTTGAATTAAGTATTATTTGTTCACAAAGACACACACAAAACATGCTCCCTGAAGAACAGAGCAAAATCACAAGACTGTACTCAAATAAATTCCATACTGCATACTGTATTAAAACATTACAGTTGCTAATACGTTAACTAACTGATAACGAACTGTAAGCCTTCTAGGCAAACTGTGAGAGAAGACAAGGGGAAGATGAAGAGAAGGACAGAAACAGTTTGTTTCAGAAATGTTTCCCTTTACAAATGCACTTTAACCCAAGTACATGATACGATAAAGATGAAGTATGAACAGAACGTCTTTCTGAGTTCAGAAGGAGAGAAGAAGCAGACTGGAAAGTATTCAACAGAAGTCAAACCACTAAGGAATGCTTACTTCCCAAAAAAAAAAAAAAAAAAAAAAAATTCTCTGAGCTACAGAATCATTCAAGATCTCATTAGTTTGACCCATAAAAGCAAGAAACCAATATTGCTTTGACTATTAGATGACAAAATGTCACAGGGCCTTGAGAATATAGAAGTGTAACGGCTGCACAGTTTCTAACAAATTAAGCTTTTTGTTATTTGCATCAGTTATGCTGATGAGAAACAAAATGATTTTTCTTCAGATCTCAATCCCCGCTAAGTTACAGTTCCCAAGGAAATTACTACAGTTTTAATGCTTAACTACTAAGAGAGTAGGGATTGAACAACAGCGGGGTGAATCACAGCTTCCAGCCTACTCCTACATATTTAATGAAAGAACAGAGGGCATGGTGAACAAAAATGTAGTGAAATAACTCTTAAATGCTTCAAAGTAAAATATTTGTCATTTAGGTAAACAGCATACTCACTTTGCCAGAAGACTGAATGCCTTTGATCATGGCGAGGCATACCATGACCCAGGCAGCCAGCAAGCAGATAGTCATCTTCCAATTTAAACCCCCACTCTCTGACAGAGAGCTGGAAATATTCAGTGCTTCTCTGTACCAGTAATAGGTTGTCGCAGAACTCTTTTCACACTCTGGCTCCACAACTGTCAAGACATGTTAGCAAGTAAACACTGGGTTAGGACAGAAGTATTTTCCCAACACTTCACTGTAAAGTTATAACAATTTCCAGTACTTTCAATCATGCCTTCGATGCTGGCAGAGAAAATGAATTCACAGAGTAAAAGAAAATTGAACTGCTATCAATTGAAAGTTCTGAATATAACTTTTTAAAACACTCTTTTGGTACTACATATTCCTCTGCATATCGTCAATACAAGTCCTAAGCAGAAATATTTTTTAGTTAAGTAGATAAAAATATTTCATTTTTAACCAACAAGATTAGATTTCCTATATATAAAACTGTGAGCTACTCTCTGTGAAAATTCTCCCTTTGAATTTGAAAGCTGAATTCTAATAATTTTGAAAAAAAATGTGAAGATCATTACCAATTGTGTCTGCTTTGACATGGAAATCAAATCAACAGACACTTAATTACAAATGTTAATAACACACCAATGTTTAAGTGATGAGAAGACCAAAAAAAAAAAACAACTCCTTCACACCCGTGCTCTTAGGAAAGGTGCTACACATTCCAACAGTTACTATTTTTTACTACACTATAATTCTGTATTATTTACATTATTGAACAGTGTAAGAAATTTTGTGCATCTAGGTATATAATACAAAGAAACAGAAATATTTTTTATAAAAAATATTTACTTGACATTTTGATAAATTATTTTTGACAATCAATCATATTTTTAAGCTAGGTCCTGAGTGAAGGTGATTAAACAAAACAAGGGAAAAATACAGCAGGCATCAGATCTTCACCAAAATAAACTGTCAAAAGTGTCAGGATGATATAAAAAATAATACTTTTTTGTATTTTAGGTTAGTTTAAATGACCTATCCTGAAGTTAGGCTGAAAAACTTTGTCTTACCATGTGGGCAGGATAAGAACACGTAAACAGACAAAAATTGTGGCTCAACCGTGGTCTTGTGGTCCAATGCTTGTGGGATACAGGTGATTTTAATGAGTGCCAACATTCACAAATACTGATTATTTATTTCAAACAACTGAAGCAAGCAACTCTTGCAAAGACCATTTAAAAACATCATACAGCTTTTCAAATATCCGTGGTTACGGTATTCATTAAAGGTCAGGAGGAGAGGAATACAAAAGATAATAAATGAAAATTTAAGATCTGATTTAAAAATAAATGAAAATAAATATTTCATATTTCAATAGCAAGACAAATGTGTGCAATTATCATAACTGAAATCAAAGTATAGGAAACTTTTCATGCTATTGCATAATACTTCCATATAAGACATACTACAACAACAACAACAAAGACCAATGATCTAATTGTTATTGGTGTACAAAGCAAAAAGTGCTTTAACCATATAGATTTCATTGATGTTTACAGTTTTCCATTTTCTGCTTTGCTAGTAGTGCAACCCCTCTCTCTTTATCAGCAGGATGTATGCCATACAAAAGAAATGGAGAAACAACTCTTCTGCCTTTGTTTTTCACCATGAAAAGAAGTATCAAAATCATAAAGAAGTTATGAGAAATTGTATTTTACAGGTTTTTTTTCTGCAACATGCTAAGTAACCTGATTTTATTATTTATTACAAATGCTGTTGACTGCAATGTTCTTTTCGAAAACCTCTGCAATTGTATTAGATTAGTTGTTGTATTTTTTCTTACTAAAATGCAATACCGGCTTTGTATATAACATTTTTTCCCACAATATCTCTTTAAAGTACTTTTTTTTCTCTTTTTAGTTTGAAAATCTCAAACTTGATGTGACTGAAAAAATGACGAGAGAGAATTAAGAAGGAAACTTTGTTCAGCATTTCAGAAAAAAAAAAAAAAAGACAATAAAGAGAAAATCTCTTTTCAGTTCTCTTCAGTTATGTTATCAGCTTATCAGCAATAAAAACCGATAGTTTTAAAAGCAGACTTTTAATTCTTTTTTTTTTTTCCAAAAAACCCTGATGGAAATCCAGTGAAATTCAGCAGAAAGACTTGTTTTTACTTAGTGTGTGGACTTGTGTTTGTATGATAAAAAAGAACATTAACAGACTTACATGTATGGGATGCATTTTTAACTAGAGGACACTGGTCCCATGGCAATGGATGCTGAAAAGACTGGGAAAAGTAAAACAGACTCCATCCAATAATGACATTGTAGTACAGGGCCACAAAGAAGCATACCTATTAAAAAAAAAAAATATATATATATATATATACACCAAAAATAGTAAGATTTATGAACTACATTTTTTAATTCAAAAATAATAAAACACCCAGTGACATTACACCTTTTTAGATTTCTGAAGGATGGACATGCAACTTAATTTTCGCTAAAATAAGCCAGAATAAGAACTGAATGGGTTGTTCTATTAAACATTGTTTAATGACGACTTTTTCACTTCCGTTTTTCTCTGTATTTATCATATGACTTCTGTATTTTCACAGGCTTGTTTTTTTCCCCAGAAGCCTAATCTGTTCCCAAATTCCTAATCTCCAAAGAATCATAAAATACAAGTTAACTGGTTTTACAAGTACATCCATATAAACATTTTTACTGTACTAATTTAAGAACTTCCTAAACAGTAAATTGACCTTATAGCCTAGCTACAGGTCAGTGCCTTTTCCTTGTAGGAAAACAGAAAGTCTAAATCATACAAATTGGAAGTGAATTAAGGTTAAAACAAAACAAAACAAAACAAAACAAAACAAAAAAACTTACTACACAGCTTGCGAACCCAATTCCTCCAAGTTTAGGGCTGATATAATTCCATACACCGATACTCCCTCGGCGGATTCTCTGCCCCACAGAAAGCTCCAAGAAAAAGAGCGGAATCCCTATGATCAGTAGCAAGATTAAGTATGGAACAAGATAGGCACCTACAGAAGGAAGAAAGTAGAAATCTGAGTGAGTGAAGAAAGTCACAGTCTGACATAACTCATATGAGTCCACCTAATACTTTCAAGTTTGCACTATTAATTGCAAAGCTTTTTCTATTGCATAGAAAGAGTGATTTTATTTGGATGTTGGTCATAAACCTTGTAAGATCAGAAAAGCCCCAAGATAGCTTAATCCTAAAGCACTGAAATGTTTTGAGGCAAACTTTACTAGAAGTGAATCATTACCTAATTGTTGTTCAAGTCATTACTTTTGCTTGTGTGAAAATTTGGGCATATGAACAAACTTCTTTTGTAAAATCATCCTTTCCTAAAAAAATCTCTGAATTTGGATTTGTAACAGAACAGCAAGCCTGAATTCATAAAGTAAATACAGAGCATGCTGAGCTATTACAACATTGAATTTAACCCAATCTTCAGTGCAGTTTCAAAAGACTTTTTTTTTTCTTTTTTTTTTTTTTCCCCCACATATACTTCAGATGCTTGGGAAGGGCAGAACAGTGATCCTATTCAGCTAAGCAAACAACAACCTTGCCCCATTTCTACCAGACTCTAGGCAGAGACATGAGGTAGAATTGAGATGGAGTTATCAGAGAACCAGATAGCCCACTGGACTACTCACAAGCTCCTGCTAAAGACTTCTGAGAATGCAACTGTTACTTTATCTTTTACAGGCATGTAAAACATTCCCTCTTTTCAAGGTTGTATTCCCAGGAAGTGGTCACATACAATTCTAACTTCAGGGTGTATCTCCATCTATTTCCATCAGCAAAACTACTTGCAAGCAAAATTCACATGTTAAGTGCACTGACAGTTTAGAGCCAAATTTCACCTTTGCTGATGAGGAATATATAGGACTACAGCTAAAACAAAATCTAGGTAACAGCAATTAGAAAGACAGTACCTAATTTTTAAATGTGTGACTCTTAGGCTGCAATATAGAATAATGTGCAGGACACTCAAACTAAGTCTTTTAATCGCAACACTGTATGGCTGAAGAAATTCACCTGAGATTTCTCTATGTCAAAGTGGGCTACAAAGCAACAGGTCAAAGATGGAGCTAGTAAAGAGTCTAATCAGTCTAATCACTTATTTGATGAGAGAGAAGCTGAGCACAGTTTAAAAGTCAATTTTGGATTTATCCTCAGCTCTAGCTAAGCAGTTTCCATATCCAGTGACAACTTTCTAGGGCTTTTTCAAGAGTCTATCAAAACACATTATAATTTGCATATCCTTAGTATGTGGCTTATCTCAGGAATAGGCTTTATTTTAGAAAAGTTGAACTTTCATAAGCAGTGCAGGAGACATCAGATTTTATGGTACCACCTGCTCCTATTTAGGTCTATTTCCTCCTCACTATTAATGAAACACACACAAAGGGGACATCAGAACATCATCATCACCTTTGGTTATAAAGAATTTATGAAGATCATAAGAATAAGTAACTGAAGTCTTCAGTCTAAGAAAAATAAGAAAAAAAATACAGAGGAAAAAAAATAAAAAAGACAACTACTGGTGGACCAAAGAACCTATTGAACTTATTTACCCTACCATCTGTAGGCTACTATTAGCAATGAAACAGCTTTTTGAGTTTTATTTTCATGACAGTATGATAATGCAATGAAAGCACTACGGCAGAATTTGATCAATAACTACACCAGGCTCTGAATAAACTACTAGTTTAGAGAATGCAATGCTACCTCACAGAGACAAATATCATGGTATAACTACCTATTTCATATACTGTCTGCTTCAGCATGTAGTATAGAAATATTCTTTGTCCTGCAGTAGCAGCTACATTCCCAATTGGTACTGACATCTCTTGTGGTTCGCCTTGTATATGCACATAATGTTACAAATGCAAAGGACTTACTCCCTACTGCAAATAATAATAATAATAATAATAATAAAAACAACAACAACAAAAAAAAACAGGATAGAAGGAAATAGATCTGATGAAAACTGAGAAATAGAGTAACAACAACATTCCAAAATGAGCGCCTATCAAAGAATGTACAAGACATATAGTAGTATTAAGTACTTGTTCTATCACCATCATTCTCCCAAAATTTCTGTGAGACAGAACTACACTGATAATTCACATTGTAAACGAGACATGGAAGCTTAGGCTTCACAAGCTTTAAAAATGTGGTTGTACAATTCATTGAAACCAATTGTACAGTTTTTTTTTAATACTGTAACACTACTGCAAATTATACCTAATGCCTTAATTAGACAGGTATTGCATGCCTAGGCAGAGAAAAGCCTAAACATCTCAAAAAAATTGGGGCCTAAGTGACTTACCCTGTATCCCTCTGGATGACTGCACTAGAGCAGGAACTGAACCCAGCTCGTCTGTGTCCCAGTCCACAACCTTAATCACAAGGCTGCAAAGTTAAGCACATGTTTAAAGACTGGGCTGATGTGGGTGCTTTATGGTGCAGTATCAATGTAAGTAGCAAGATTTATCAGTCAGATTCAACTAAATGAGTTAAATGAATGTGGTGCTAAATCCACATTACATTATATGTTAAACAACCCTGTATATGGATGGCCAGCGGATATCATCTCTTTACTTCAGGGCTTGTGCACAGGACCTGAAACATTGATACACTTATCAGTGAAACCTGCTGTGGTCCCTTCTGATCATCCCCATAAGGACAGAATGGTCAACAGTGCACATCTGGGTTTAAATGCAATGAGGTTTAGATACACAGTTGTTTAATCTAGTTGTATTAAAGTTGCGAAATGCTTCTCTGTCATATAGCTTACAAACTCCACAGTATTTCAGCATAAGTATTTTGTTGGATCCTTTCCTTGAAGCAAGACGTACTTCAATAATCTGTAAGACATCTTCACTTCATCATAAAACAGATTCACTATCGAAACAGTTCAGCATATCTTTTATTTGCCAGTCCATGAAAGCACGTGTACTTGGAGTAGCAATATTGAATAAGAATTGTTTTTATTTGAATTAGAACAATGAACTGTACACGCCAGCCTTGAACAGCATCCTAAAATTAGTTACATCCATATAGTCTGACACATCTGCCAACTGAACAATTTTTTGGTGGTTACAATTTTGTGGTTCAGTATCCTCGGGTCTTCTTTCTATAGTTTAAAAACCTCTCAACTCTAAAATCACTTTGTTTGCATATTTTGCTCTTAAACATTGTCTTTTCTAATAAAAAACCCACTATTGTACATTTTTCATCTCGACTTCCTAAGGAAAAAATACGTATATTCAAAATATATCACATCCTTTTCCATTAGAATTAATAGCAAAAAAAAATGATTTCTTGATTTTCAGACCTAGTCAATATCAATATTGTGCACAACACAGGTTTAATCTTAATTATTTTATTTAGCCAAGAACCATAATCAGATATCCAATAATTTCTCTTTATACAATAATATGTACTAAGCTTAGCAACATTATTGATAGAAATGGAATGTTACCATTGTTGGAAATTTAAGTTTTTATTAAAAAAAAAAAAAAAATCAAGAAAGAAAGAAAGGAAGAGAGAAAGAAAGAAAAGAAAAGGGCATGGGTTTTAGTGAGTGAAGTGTCAGAAAACAGTTTCAGAAGCAATATAACATAACTATTATTACCCGGATAGTACAGAACTTTTCTTCTTGAAATAACTTCAAAAATCTAAAACCTTTAAAGATTTGTTTCAATTGCTGCTGTGGTAGTTTTTCATTTACTGTTTCATTTCTGTTCATTGTATCATTAACATTGGAATTAAACCAGATGACCTCCAAAGATGAGCTTTACCACTGCCTTGACAAGACATCAGTGTTCTTGTAACTTACAGCATACTTACCAATAGAAAGCTCACAAAAAGATCTTACCCATATGAAAATTAACTTATTTTGAATATCAAATGTTAAAATCTTCAAATTTATTAGAAGCGAACAAGTTTACAGTCCACTGAACTACTTTAAGTGAATTTATTCACCATTACAAAATACAAACTGTTTTTAATCAAGAAAACTCTAATAATAAAGATTTTACATTTTATCAGTAGGTTTACAGCCTATCTTACCGATTGGATGGTGTTCCTGTCAGTAGTCTTACACAAGATTTAGTATGTGTGCCTATTTACAAAACTGTGCTTAAATCCCCTTAGGCAATCAACTCTGAAGAATTAAACTTGCAAACTAAAAATCAGACATTTTCAGTGCACTAAGATAAAACTAAATTTCATGAGCCTGATGCTACAGTGTAACTTAAGAATTCACAGACCACTGATTACGCATTATTGATAAAAAGCTAAGTAACATAGCTGAGTTATCAGTGTTGGAAATACAAGAGAGTACTTGCTTTGCTTCCATTCTTCTGAAATTTGACAGTGAGACTAAATTATCCAGTCGCTGCTGAGTCTTGAAGAGTTTACATGTTAGTTCCTCAGTAATACTCAGGAAGAGTTGCTTTGTTTTTCATAAGCTCGCAGACTAAAACTGTTCAATCTGCTGATATTTCAGTACAAAAATCCAGATTCCTTAATTATGAAACCTCCTGATATGAGTTCACTCATGTCACTCTTTTCAAAATGTACTGGTAATTAATCTGCTATAGATTTTCTCATGCTAGTCACATTTTTTATCTGTTTATCTTTTGTATACTACTTTTTTTTTTGCATATGAAGCAAAGGTGTGTCAATGAATTCTGACATACGAAAAAAATGACTCCCATTGACACTCCTTGATGCTTGCTGAGAGTTTAGAGCAACCAAATAGTGGATGTGAGCACAGGGGTGGGTGGGTGGGTGGCATGTTTCAGCTGTGGTGACAGAGATGTGAAAAACAAAGCAAGTTCTGGATGACCATACAGATTTTTCAAGAGCAGGGCATGCAGGCTCTTGTTCATCACTGGTAAAAATGCATCTCTAAGGGTGGTGACTATGTTGAAAAACAGCGTTTAGTAGCTGAGAATTTGCTCTAACAAGTAGCATTATTGCATTCTTCATCTCTGTTGTGGCTCCCATGGAAATAAATAGAAGGCATTATCTTTGAATAAATATGAAGATCAGGGTCATTTGTCCACAACAGGGCTCAAACAATAGCATGACTTCACAGGCAGGAAAGCATCATCCCAGTTTGGAGATAAGTCAAAATATTAAAACATCATCAGCTAAGGAATAAAGGTCACTAACAGAGACCAAAATATGGATTAAAAAAAAAAAGTGAGTGTGCTAATGATCTGGATTAAGGTCTTCCAGATCCCCTCTTTCAGTTTACTCTAAACAATTTGCTCTTCTCTGAACATTCTGAATTTCAGAAACTCCTTTTTCACTTAAACAGTCCAGGTATTGTGATTAGGACGTATTCTCAGAGAAATGGGTTGAACAGCTTCAGGTTCCAACCGAATCCACAGAAAGTGATAAATACCAAAAACAAGGAAAGACGGCAGCAGGACTGAGGCCAGGCACAAGAGCAAACTGAGTGGAGTATAAGGGAGAAACCTGCTTGGTGGTACCATCTGTTACATCAGCTCTCCTATCTTATGTAAGTTGCAAAATTAGCAACCAAGTTAAATTCATAATTTCAAACTGTTGCAATGCATTTGTCTTGAGATCCATCTTGATTGATCATTACAATGAAATTATCTAGAATATAATTTCAATAGCTACAACTTCAACTAGTATCAGTTTGCTCTAGAATTATTTAATTGAAGTATTAAGTTTTCAACTAATAGTGATTCATGACTGATTCGAGTAAGCTAGATGACGTGTTTCATTGAAAATCTGTGTTTTTTTGTTGTTATTGAGAAACTACATACATCTTCTGTTTTCTCAGTTAACATCACAGTTACAGATGAAGAAAATTTTATCTTCCACACAGCCTATATGACTTTCCCTCCAGAATAAAGAAGAGAAAAAGAAGTTGAAAAAAAAAGTGTGAAAAAAAATTATTGCACTAAGCAAATAAAAGAATTCACACTTTATCCTGGAGATGGAAGATGTGAAAGTAGAAATCTCCCATTTTAGCTTTTAAACTGAATAAGAGAAAATGGAGAATTATATGCTGATTTGGCTAAATTCTCTACTTCTCATTTGCATAAGTTTTGATACTCAACCTTTGGAATCGAGCGTGAACTAAATGTTATTCTTCATTCTCTGTTCTATATCATGGACTCAGTTTTTGTATCATAAAAGCTACATTTTATTTCAAATTCAGCTAACTAGCTATGATAGAATGAACATTAACGTAGTATAGCAGAGTACAGTACAGAATAAGACAAAATATCTCTGCCTAGAGGCAAGAGGAAGGCCTGTAGCCACCTACTTTCTTCTATACTCAAGACTATAAATGAACAGCTAATAAATAATGTTTTAAGTGAAAGGTACAATATTTAGGAAAATAGAACTACATAACATCATAAAACAGATACACTCCATTAATGTCAATTTTATGATGCAAAATAATCATTATCATTTAAAAAAAAAAAAATCACTTGCTAATTTACAGGAAGTAAATAAAGAACTAAAGGTAATCAAAAAGCAAAGCTCTGAAGATAAATATTAAAGACCAAACACTGCTTTGGTCTTTAAAGTGGAAGTAGATTTAATGCTTTGATTTATTCTCCAAGTACTATAAAGAATACTTTAGCTCAATGATAACCAGGTCCTAAATAATGCATCATCACCAGAAAGACCTAACATGGTTTTGGTGAACCAATAGGAAAGTCCTAAGAGCTGTAAGACACTTTCTGCCTCAAAATAAGAAAATGGAATCTTATAATTATCTGCTACTTACATTAGCAGACTTGTCTCTATGTATGGAATGTGGATTTTTCCTCAAAAGGTCTGGTAGAAATTAAAAGAAAAATCTAACATGCTGCAGTAGGTATTACTGTATCTGTGCTAACCTTATTCTTAAAGGTTAGCTTCATCATTTAGCTACCACTATCACAAAACTTACCTCCACCATTTTTCTGACACAAATATGGGAATCGCCACACATTCCCTAATCCTACCGAAAATCCAACTTGTGCCAGAATATACTGGAGTTTGCTATTCCAAGCGGGTCTTTCATCTTCCACATCTGAGCCTTCTTCAACATCCACATCTTTTTCTTCCTGATCACCAACCATCAGCTCACTCTTCTTAAAGGCATCATCTGAAGAGTCTTCATTAGAGAGAAGGTCCTTAACTGACTCAATGACCTCGTCATCTAGGTCTCTTTTCACTACCTTGCTGTTTTTAGGCATTTGTAATATGAGAAAAATACAGAAGTCAAGTTCGGCTGGGACAGATGGAGAAGGGCTGAAGAGAGCTCTCCCTCTGCTGGGCAAAAAATTTTGCAGAAATAAAGATGCTGCCTGAGTTCTTGATAGCAGAGAATCAAAAGTAAGGACTTCTCTGTTTCTGAATGTTTGTTCTACTGAAAGTATCTGTGAGGAAAAAAAGAAAAAAAAGAAAAAAAAAAGAAAAAATAATATTATTATACAATGCAGAACTTAATCTAATAATTGTATGCTCTGGTTTATCCAATTTCCTTTATCACCAAGGTCTGAGAAGAAAAAAAAAAAAAAGAGAGAAGAAAGAGATATTAAATTGCTTTTACATTGTTAGACATAAATTCATGTTTTGGTCCTAAGTTTTCATATAAAATGCACTTAATCCACTTGCTGACTTTTTTTTTTTAATATTATTAATAGGCCAATTGCTCATATTTCAATCTGGAAATATAATCAGATTCTTCTTACTAAATGTAACAGGGCGTGCACTTTGCATACAATTTAGGAGCAGCTCCATTCTTTCCTGACTTAGAAGCTATACTGGAACTGTTGAGTTTATTAAAAAAAAATAATAATAATAAATTAAGCAAAGTAAATTAATGTTTGGAGACCATTTCCGAAAGTCATACAGCAATTAAGATGTTGATGTATAGGACAAACTCAGCACTTCAAAAGCAAGGGAGACTTATTTATTCATCTAGGAATACATAACCACAATCGTATTTTCAAAGGAGAGAACTTCATCTCTTCTGAGCTTTAATGATTCAGATACTTTCTTAGAAAAAAGGAAGTAACTAAATATATATAAAACATTTCAGAAGCTGTTACCAAACCCACTGAGAAAGCCTACTGTTTCAAATGTGCATGTACAGAGAATAACAAAAACAAGAAACCTGCATTTAAGTATATGCTTTTCTTTAACACAATGAATCATTTATAAGGACTGATGGACTTCCCTGCAGCTGCCATGCTGAAGGCAGGAATTTGGGTATGAATTTTTTTTCAAGAAATTCAGAAATTCTCTTCTATTCACATGGGACAAAACTGATATGTACAAAACCATCTGCACAATTAAGAGTCTTAAAAGGGATTTAGATTATGTGTTAAGCTTCTTGAAAACCCTAAAGCAGGACTAGATTTCCACATAGTCTAATCAAAACTCCTGACTGATGAGAATCAGAAATTCCTAGAGGATACATGCAAACTTTCTGATTTTGCATATGAACTTGTTACAATATCTGGTCTATAAGATGAAGATTATACTATACTGTGTGGAACTTGCATATTGCTGAGAACTGTTCATACTATTACTGGACTGACAGTACAATAATTGAGACCTCAAGAATGCTTCAGTGCCTAGTGACAGGTCACAAAGAAAAAAGTTAAGCCACTGGAATGCAGCCCACAGCTTATCCAGCAGACACTTGCAAAAACAGCACTAAAACCTCTGTGAGCACAAGTGCTATTATAAGCCTTGGGTCTGATAGGATAATTAACTTTTTGGTAGTTTCCTAGGATTTTGAAGCTGAACTTCACTCCAGTTGCCTACTGAACTCCATTGTGATCTCCTTCCATTCATTCCCTAGATTCTTGTCACTGCCTTCTCACCTTCCCTCCCTTCCCTCTCCCTCTCCCTCTGTCACTACCTCTTCTCACCAACTTCACCTATGGGCACAGATCCCACATTTCTCAAGCACAGTTGAGCTGGTTTGTGATTGATTCACAGCTCACCACTGATGCTGAAAGGGTTCAAGGTCCTATAAATCTTCCTTCTAACATGTGGTGGACCTAGCAGGCTTTGTTTTGTCTCTGAAACTAGCTCTTCAAAATAAATAAGTGTGAGAGTGGGAGAGTACAGAACAGTGTAACGGGGAAAGCAACTTTATCTATAATTTCACCTCTTAGGTTGCAAACTCTTCAAAAAACCGTGTTCTATTCTAGTCAATCTTCAGCAGCTGTAGCTGTGACTGACGTTTAGGTAGATACCGGATGCAAGCACCAACAATACATCAGTTGAAGCATTTATCCTAATTGAGCTTTTGGATTACAAACCACAGCATCTGTAACTTCAACTGCTACTTCTATTCACTTTCCAAACTTTTCCTTTCTTTCCACTGATGTAAATTAATGCATCTTCTCAGTTCCATTAATTAGTAACCACATTGGGCAGTAAAAAGTTAAAATGAAACAATTTTATCTCTGTTCTTTATATAAAAGTTGCAGAAGTAAATCTACATCAAAATTCATCTCTATGTCCAAAATCCTTTTTAAATTGTAAGAAACAGCCATTTATCAGTATTTATTAAAATATTATAGAAGGTCACATCTATACAAGTACTTTAGATATAATAATTTGCAGGGTAGCAGTATGATTTATCTGCTGCTCTCCCAGATGAGTCAATGCCAACAAAAATTGCATCATTCTACCTGTCCTCTCATGCATTAAACACTGCATTGCTACACTTCAAAATACACTGGGCCTGATATTGTTATTCCTAGCACAATATCATATCAAGTTCCCTTTCATTAACCTTCCATTAAGCAGGCTGTAATCAATAGTAATATTATAGTACAGGTTTGCAATATCTGAGAAAATGCTGGAGGCATGCTCAGCAGGCAGGTGGTTCATTTTCAACAGTACTGGTTTGCTAACTGAATATGTATCACCAGCTAGACCGCATCAGAGAATACACTGCTGAAGTCCTTCAAGATACATCACAAATCCACAGGTGGATTCAGAGTTTACAACTTGTCTTCTGTACTAAAAGTTTACACTAAACCAATAACAGTCCTACCTCAGCAGACACTACCATCAGGTGCACTTTCTCAAAATGTGGTCTCATTTGATTTGTTCAAGGGCTCTGATGTTGTGCTGGGCCCTCTCAGAACACACTCCAAGAGACTTGCACAAAACCCTTTTTCTCTGATCAACCTGCTCAGAAAGTAAGCTCCAAACTACCCAGCCCAAGCGGAGTATAGTTATGAATGTTCCCACGCTGAATGAGAAGACAACCAGTAAAAATCACTCACTGGCACAGCTGGATAATCAAGAATCACTGAATAAATTTTATTTTGTACAATACAATTCCTACCTATAAAATACTATTTTAGGTCCCCAAATAACTTGGCTCTTGTCAAGTACAGAGCTGGAGATCTTGATTATGATCAAGACATAATTAAGAAACATAAAGCCAAATTCTGTTAAACTGCTCTTTGAATTCCTCTTCTAGCTATCTTCTATATAGATTTGTATAAGTAATAAAGCATTAAAGGTTGTTTCCCCTAAGTATCTCCAAAGTACTCTCCCAAGACAAATAAAACCACCACATTTAACAACAAACTACAGAATTTGCTATCAGACTCGGGCATTACTGTCATCATTTTAAGCTCGAAGTCTTAAATCTTGACATGTATGGTAAAATATTACTATACGACACCATTACCAGCACAGTGGATTTAAAAGTAAAATGTCAAAAAATACAATACAACTTAGCTACTTACATTAAATTAATAGCTATAAAAGCTATTTTTGTGGTTTTTTGTGTGTGTGTGCGTTTTTTTTTGTTGTTGTTGTTGGTTTGGTTTGTTGTGGTTGTTTTTTTTTCCTATTTCAGATCTACCTCATGGAATTAGATAGCTGATTTCATTCTTGTTTCTGAACAGTATAACTCATCCTTTCTGTAATATAACTGATGTCATGCATCAAATGAAGACACTAAATATTTTTATCGTATTTACTGGAGAACGTTATTTTTCTCTGGACTCTTCCACAACTTAAAGCATCTAAGAACACAAAATACCACTTTAAAAACCTAAAATTGATCTTAAATTGACCTGAAAATCACCTCTGCTGTTGGAGGGAATTTAACAGAACAGAAATTGCTGAAGATTACCAGGGTTCAAAAATCTGAGTTGGCATAAACAAAGTATTTTTGAAATAAGTTGCCAAATCAACCTAACTAGATATTTAAGATGTTTTATTAGTATCAGCCTTGATATGTTAAAATTTATACTTCTTTCTGGTACTGAAAGATAAAAGATAAAATTTCTGCCACATCAAGAAAACTGCAGAACCACGCTTTCCTTCTAATTTTGTTATTTTCCTTCATGGAAGAAAAATCAAGCCTTAACACACCAGCATGCAGAGGGAAAGCAACCTGATTAGAATGCCATATTATTAGCAGATTAAGAAACAATGATCCCTTGCAATACAAAATTCAGACCCAAATTAGCTCCTCAGCAGATCTGAGCTCTCTATACAACTTTTAATTCAGGTTCAAATCCAAATTTTGTTATGCTGGCTCGAGGAGATAAGAAAGGCAGTCTCAGCTGACCAAACCGCAGGCATTTGCAGTAGGACTTGAGACAAGTTTGTCAGCTAAAGCACAAAAAGACCCATTCAGAAACATTTGCTTCATAACATTTTCTCCTAATCTTTCTTAAATGTACTCTCTAATAAAGGAACTGTAGTAGGGTTAGCTGTAATCAAAATATAGCAACTCAGTAGATTTATCTACACTTGGATTTTCACAAATGACAAAATAATCCTCAAATCTTTTTTGATAAAAAATAGTTTCAATCTTTGTCTTAGCTAGAAGAAGGAAAAAAAGTGTCTGTACTTCATAAAAGAATATCAAAAAAGCTCATACAAACTAACTTTTAGAAGATATAATATGCTGCTGTAATATCATAAAAGTTGAGGAAAGGAAGTAATGGATACCTTTTTAAGTTCAGTGTTCGCCGTTAGAGGCAGGGAGAAAAATACTAATGCTCATTTCTTCAGAGCTCATTGATCTTCCCTCGACAAGCAGTCAACATACTAATATGCTACCCTAGGAGTAGCAAAATGCAATATAGAGCTGCAACAAGTTCATGTTACTTTAATCTCTGATTTGAGTGTAGATTGTGAGAGTGCAGTGCACCAGCTGAGTTGCAAAAGCTTAGCAAAACTGCCTCTTTTGACTAGATCTCCACCCTGACCATCATGATTCAGCAGAAGACACAGAACATAAAGCCAGGATTCTCACCACAGCAGAAATTCAGAAAACATCTTGACTGAAACATCAAATTTAATGGATGAGAACTACATGCAAAAGTGATGAAGATGAAACACATAAAATGCACCTTAAATATGAAGTCTACAACCAATACAGAAAATTAAAGACTACATTTTAGGAGCCAAAGACAACTGTGAGTCTGCAATGAGGAATCATGTAACTGGTGCCAACAGGATGGGGGGAACAGCTGATGATAATATTTAAGGGAGAGAAAAAGAATACTACAGGAACAAAGCAGGTTTTGTTGAAGTACTGAACTCATGAAGAATGGTTATTGCTGGAGAATCTGTGAACAGATAATTATTTCAGCAAGAGTTTCACTGGGTTACAATATGCACTTAGCAAACTGAATTAGTGTTGCAATGCAGCATTGTGACTTCTGCATCACAGTCCTTTTGCCTAGTCAAGTCCATTTTATCTATCCGCTCCATAAGTCATTATTCTGCTCTTCAGTATGAATTACATGAAGTAACACTTTGCCCTAGCTGGTTTAATGCAGCTCGTCAGCAGTAGACACAGACCCAAAGGCTACCTAACTCAATCACAATAAAAGATTATATTCTATGGAATGAAACTTACACTTTATCTGCATTCTTTACTGATTCTGAGGCATGCTAGTGTACACTACGCTTCTTTTGTTGTTTGTTTCTGGTGTCCATAAAGTTAAATCATTTAGACTATAGCAACAGTATTTAAATTCACAGGATTAAATTCAGATCTGATGTAAGTCTGGGTAGTTACAGACTTCATTGACACTGTGTGTCTGTTTAGTATCACTGGGAAATTTGTTCTCAGTTCCTACAAAATGTTCTCCTGTTTGAATATCAAGAATTCACCAACAATTTCTTTTCCAGACTAGTCACCTCCAATTACTGGAAAATGTTTTCTACAGTCAGAAGAAAAATACATTATCTTAACAGGAAAAGTAAGATTTCCTTCTCAGAATTGTTCAGCATCACTGAGTGAAGAGAAATATCTGAGAGAGAAGGTTACAACCTAGATCTCTTGAACATCATTTTTTTCTTTACATTGCTTGCAATCTCTGAACTTTGTTGGTCCTACAGTAGTAGTTTATCACCAGCTTTCATAGGTTTCTCAGTATTTTCCTCTCAAAAATCAACCTCACTGCAATACTTAACAGAATTGCAGGGCATGCTCTCTGTAATTTCCTATTCAGATGGAGAAAACTATCACTTATCCTGATAGGTTTATTGAAATATCAAACGCAGTAGCTACCACTCTTCCAGCTGAAGTTGCATGAAGTAATGCTAGCAATTCTGAAGGTACTGACTGGTAACTGGTAAAGTATGATAGTCATAACTGTTGGCAATGTGAAACAAAATCTCTATTTTCTAAATTAACTGTATAAATAAACCACAGCACAACCATGATTTTTATAAAATCTTATTACACACTTCTGAGATGGGAGAGGAAATGAAAATATCGTAAATAATTAATTCAAGAACTGAAGTTATTTAAGTTACAAAAATCAAGTATTGAAAGTTAGACATTTTGCCTTCTGTGCATGTGAATGGATCAATAAGTAAAGCAAACTGTCCCTGGGAAAACAAACAAACAGTTTACTTCTTTGCCTGCTTTCTATACATAAGCTATATATACATATATGTGTGTATGTACACACATGTATGTATACACACACACACTTATATATATATATAAACTGTTTATTATCAGAAATGCTGCTTGTCCTCAAAACAGAATGTTTTTTAATGATATAAATCATCCTTTCAAATTAAGTTAAATTCCCAAATTTAAAAATAAAATATTTAATCTCAATTCCATTACAGAAAATCCAAAACTATGAAGTCCCTATTCCAATTTCTCTTCCCTTCTCCATTTTAGCATAAGATTATGCTGAATCATTAGCATTGCAGTATACATTTCTGGCACTTGAAATAGTAATATCAGACAGCAGCAAAAGTCAGTTTTCCCAAAGTGGGAAAAAAGACCACTGGCACCATGAACTAGACTCAAGGCCTTGCTGTACACAGCACTATACAGCCTTGTTCTTTTCTCTTTTCCATATAGCAAATAAGGAACTGCTAGTTGCAAAGTGAAAAATAAGAACAAGGAGCTCTGTTTCAATTCAGGGTTCCGGGAAGCTCAGCCAAATTATTCTCATTCCCTAAAAACTCTGCTAACAGTTACCATTGTTATTTCATCCTATGTTGTATAGACTTGTCAGATTTTGAATATCCAGCTCTTTGAAAGAATAATGTTCAGTTATCATTATTCACTGATATGTTTTCCTAGAACATTTCCTGAGTAATAATGGCATGGCTACTCCAAGAAGAAAAGAGCTGCTAAAGTTTTGGGATGCCACCTGCTGATATGCCAAAGCTCTTTTGCAACCAATGGAAAATTTAAAGGTCATACAGAATAGCTGCTTCCAATATTATCATCGTTCTCTTTTACAACCTTTTGTATGCTGATATATATAGTTTATAAGTAAGGTCTTCTTCCAAAAAAATCAATAAATATTCTATATTTTGGAACAAGAACATTATTCCTTGATTTAATGGAAAAGTGCAGTGGAAAATAGTGGGGACATAGGTGTGCACACATAAATCTGCAGATGCTCTTTGTTGTGAACTAGAGGTTTGCAGAAGAAATTCTGTCTTCCTGAGATTTCTACTACAAACACTTCCCTAGAGTGTTAATTCCATACCACACTCCCACAGCAACTACCTCAATGCACATTAGCAAAGTAATTTATACCAAAAGGATTAGCTTTAATTAGTAGATTGCATGTTTCTTGTTATTATCTCCCAAATATATTTCTGAATAACCCATGATTTTTTTTCCTTTTCTGATAAATTCAACTTTTTAAAAATTTTCTGCATACAGGCTTTTGCAATGTACAGCAGAGAAATAAGTTGACGGATCGTTTAGACTATATGATCCTCATCTGCACTATTACTTCTTTGCTTGCTTGCCTGTAAGGAAGGAAAAAAAGAAAAAAAAAAAGTAAGAATGACAAGACACTAGAGGTCAACGGGAATCAGCTTAGCCCGCAAAAGCGATTTCAACAAGGTTTAGCAGTTTTACTTCTTCAATTTCTGAACTGGTGGAACACTCAAATAGCAATTAAATGGCTTGGTTTTTCTTCCATAGATCAAAACCAAGGGAATTCTTTATTCTTGAATCTGAAGTGCCTAACTGAGCCCAAATGAAATTTTGGGTATGCAGCAAATGCAGACTCATGCTGTAATTCTAATGTTGTCTTAATAAGGTGTAAATCACAATCTTATTATCCAAGAAAAAAAAATAAATCTACCTATATATTTGGTAAAATTTCCTTTTTAATAAGATATTGATAACGTATATCAGAAAAACACAATGCTAAACAGGAAAAAAAAAAAAAAAAGAAGAAAAAAGAAAGGAATATTGTCATCATTTCCTATTAAATAGAGAAAGCAGAATAATAGATGGATAATATATCCAGTGCATATGAACATTACGTCAGATAACTCATGAAATTTTTATTTTCTTCATTTATACTCTTCCTTGGAGTGGAGAGCAGAGATCTGGATCTCCATCCTATAGCATGTAACAGTGTCATATCCACAGTGCCTTACTGTTTAAAAATGATTAAGCTTCTCTTAGGAATCAATACTATGTCAGCAAGCTTGATACACAGCAATATCACAAAGACAAAATAAAATGGCTGATAAGGATGAGATCTTGACTACAGTATCTTTTAAAAATAAAACAAAGCGCAAATTACTGAAATGGAGTAAATTCCATTGCAAGCTCTCAACTGGCAAATCAGTGTGACAGCACAGGCATCACGTTTACTTCCACAACAAAAGCAAAGCATTGCAATGAAATTCTAGTTTTCCCTAATGCAAATGTGGGCATGGGAAATTGAAAGGTTTAATAAAAAAAGAGATGAGATTTTAAAACTTGGATGAGAAGTGCAGACATCAATCTGCCACGCTGTGAATATTGCAGAGGGCTGCAGTCATTACAAGCCCCAGCACAATATACCTCCCAGACGCATGGAGGTTGAGAAAAGGTCCTCATTACCATACCCACCCAAACATGGCTGACACCGGGGCGCGCCGGTCCTGCGCCTGCCCTGCTGCTCCGGCCACCGCGGCCGAGGAATGCGGGATGCTAGTGGCGCTGGGAGGTTCCGCGCCGCTCTCAGCGGGAGACGCCCGATGCTCAGCGACAACAGCGCTGCGCAGCCAGGCCCGAGCCCTCTCCGCCCGGCTCCTGCAGAGTAAGAGGCTGCGGAGCGGACAAGAAGGGGATGGGTGCAACTAGCACATCTCTGCCCCGCATCTGCCGGAGCCCGGCAGCAGCCGCTCGCAGAACGCAGCGGACCCTGCCATGCATCCGCCCTCGCCCCTCTTCTGCTACTGAAACTCGCGCTGGAGGTGGTGTATACGTCACATGCGGGTGACGAAGGAATGAATGAATTTTTCTTTTTGTCACTCGTGGTAGGAAAAGAACGTCTATCCCCCGCCAGAGTAAAGAAAAAGAAAAATAAAATAAAAAGAAAAAAGAAAGAAGAAAGAAGGAAAAAGCGCATCGTGCATCCGTGCAACCCACCGCTGAGTTCAAACACACGCGGGCGCCCGCTATTGTCTCCCGAGGGGCCGGCCGTCTGCTCGCGGGGCCGCAGAAAAGCGGGCATCGAGAACAGGGCACCCCGCTCCGCTCCCCGCTCGACGGCACAGACTCGGGACGGGCGCGACCGACACTCCCGCCACCCTCCGCCGCACCGGCCCTACGGACGCCGCCGCCTTACCTCCTCCGCCCGCCGGCAGCGGGAAGGAGCCGGGTGCCCGCACGGGGCAGCGAGAGGGACTACGCGAGCGCGGAGCTCAGCGGCGGGCAGCCGGCGACGACGCGCACACGTGCCCAGCCCTGGCTGCGGCGGCGACGTTTAAAGACAGACATAAAAGCGGCGGGGGGAGAGGAAGGGGGAGGGCGGTGGCGGGCTGGGGGAGCCGCACCTCCTGACGCGTCCTGACGCGGAGGAGTCGTCGCGCCCCCCCACTCCACCGCCTGCAGCAGCATCTCCTGAGCCGGAGGCGGGCGGGGAGGAGGGCAGAAGGGGCGGAGGAGAAAGGAGACGCCCCCCACCTACCCGCCCGCTTGCCGGCGCCGCCGGGGCCTACTAGCAGCTCTTGGCCCATGTGCCTCATGCACGGGCGAGGGTAGAGGGACACGGGCCTGGAGGGGACTCCCGGGAGGCTGTGCAGAAGAGGGAGGGGTACAGACCTGAGGAAAGAGCGGGCGGACAGAAAAAGGACGGCGGCAGAATAGCCGCGGTGGGTCCACCTCTGGGCTGGAGGCCGGGATGCGCACTACAGAGGGGACGGCAGGTCAATGTGAGGAGCACAGATAGCACCAACCAGCGCTGGCGGTGGTGGTGCAGAAGTTTCGTAGCCTTTGCTTTCATCACTGCCACAAACCATGTGGGGGTTTATTTCGGGATATTTCTCTTTAATCACCCCATAAGCTTCCTATCACTGTCTGTCCATTGGCCCTGTACTGTTTTGCTTCTTTGCAAACATTCATCAGTTCTGGTTAGGAGAAAGGTGGATAATAAGGAAGCTCAGAGGCACACAGCTGGTTTAGGAAGGCAGGTTTGCTTTGCTGAAGATGGACACGATGGAATGGAAAATAAACCTTCTTAGTGTTCACTGTGAATTACTGTAACACCAATTGCAACAATTTAATGCATGCTGAAACTGGGTACTTACACTTCATTGAATTACACTACACTGAAACTTCCTTAAACTGCCCGAATCCCGGGGAGATTTTTCTTCAGTGTTACAGTCTCCCTAGCTGACTTAAATTTTGCTGAGAAAGGTGTGATGTAAAGTTCTGTTCATATTTCTACTTCATTATCAGAAGTAGTTTGTCATTGTGTGGCATATTCCTCATTGTTAGTGGAT
Source organism: Perdix hodgsoniae (assembly GCA_035772895.1). NCBI lineage: Eukaryota > Metazoa > Chordata > Aves > Galliformes > Phasianidae > Perdix > Perdix hodgsoniae. The sequence continues at coordinate 3,963,072 of JAPSGF010000006.1, read as the reverse complement.
TTTAATAAGAATTTCCAGAAGCAGTGTTTCAGTTATGTGCAGAAACAGGCCCCATCCATAGGGAGTTCAAGGATGGAGCTCTGAGCAATCTGATCTAGCTGTAGGTATCCATGTTCATCGCAAAGGAGTTAGACCAATGACCTTTAATGGTCATTTAATGGCATTTTATGGTCAGATACTTCTTGAAACTCAGTAACAGTGAACTTACCTTAAAGATGGTCTAAATGTGAACCAAATTTCTTTATACTAAGCACCAATAAGCAGAAGAATTTACATTTTCTACTGCCACATAATTAGGCTTTTTTTTTTTTTTGGGGGGGGGGGGGGGGGAGGTTAGATTAACCAGTGATGTTATCATATGACTACATAGCTTATTGCCACAGAAAATGGTCATTCCTATATCTTTTTGAATTCTGTGTACAGTTAATGATGAGCTCAGATATGTAATCATATTGTCAACTATCTGGTGATTAATTTTACTGTGAGAAAGGCATCATTCAATTTCTAATGTCCATCAAACAGATCATCAGTTACTTAGCTTTTCTCTCAGCAATTGCAATTTTGCTAACAATATTTTAATAAGCAAACATAAAGAAACACAAGCATAATCATTCAGCAGTGTTTCCCTCTTCAGACTTTCCTCTGTCCAACAACTTACACTCTGAATAGATGGGCTGGGGCACTTTTACTGCAACTCTTGTAAATAGGATATTCGTACTGCAGATCTTTCCATCACCTTTGTCATCTTCTTATTAAGTTTACTGAAACTTAAAGCAACCATCTTCAAATCTCACACTGATTTAATCTTGAAAAGTGGATATTTCCAGATTCAAAACTAGAAGCGAATGTGTATAAGTGCCAAAAAAAAAAAAAAAAGACTTGCCGATTTTAAAAATATTTATTTATTTATTTATTTATTTATTTAGGCCATGTTTTTAAGCACTAGAAGCCATTGATGGACAAAAATATTGTGATTAACCCTTACAGTACTGAGATACATTGTAGGCTAATCTATTATTCTATAAGGCAAGTGACTACACATATAGAGAGAATGCCTCATTTACTCGTCAAACATGATGCATCTGCTCTGTCTGTGCTGGTGACTCAGGAGATCTGAGGACAGAAACAGTCTAAGGGGGATGCAAGGAAGGACAGCATAAGAAAAGTCCTAAGGTAAAGCTACATTTTACTGGATGTAAACATGTCTAACATTCTAACTATCGAATAACTGCAGTCTTAATTAATAACATACTGAGTTCTCTAAAAAGCTCTTCTGCCCTGAAGTATTTGTATTCATTACTATGATAGTATGTCACTCCACAAGAGGTGAAAGTAAAAAATAGCATTCTTCTAGCTAAGATGAAGTAGACTTGCACATACCAAAATACGAATAAATTTGAGTGTACAGCAGTAAATTTGAATGGAAACAGTGCTAGCTGACTGTCATTATTACTGGTTAAATCATCCTTAAAGTTCATTCATGGTCCAGGGCATGGAATTCTAGGGCAGAATGGTTTACTGGTTTGAACCTGTTCAGACTCTCTGAAATCTGTTGCATGATGGTTCAGTTAAAAATGTCACTTCTTGTTAAATGAGTCTTTTGTATATAGATATAGTTGATAATCTCAGTGCATGTAAATGACACTTTTTTCACATGGGGACTAAATATGAAATCAGATAACACAGCACATTTCACACCTTTTGAAGCTGTCAATATTTTTAATGTTCTCTCTATCTCTGTGTTAGTATTGAAATTTAGCTTCAGCTATTCCACTCAGAATATTGCATATTGTAAGCTGATATACATAAGTTATTATCCACTGTGCCAATCTGCTCCAGCTGTACCATGATGGCTTAAGTCTCTGGGAGACTGCTTTACACCAGTGCTTTATATTTACAGATTTTAAACTATGACTTGATGCAGGGTAGGAATGCAGATGCTACACACAGAAAGTCAGGTATGCTGTCAGTAGCAATCCTAATGTTTTGTACTTATCAACTTGATTGTTCTGAGGACTGTGCTTCACGTGAATATTGATTCTATGCTACTTTCAAACTTTGATAGAAATCAAACAAGAAAATGCACTTAGCTTTGTTGGTATAGTTTTTAAATGCCTTTTGTCAATGCCAATGTCAGTTCTAGACAGCATTGTTTCTTAATGTCTTGTCAGTAATTCTGAACTGGATGGTGTATTGCAACACCAGTTTGGGACAACTGAATAATTTCTCAGCCTATTAAAACAGATCCAACAGATGGTGAGCACATTTCTGAATACATTAATGGGAACTGCTGCAAAGGAGAGAAGAGTCTTGGATTTATTGACTAACTTGACTTATCTTTCTTAAAATGAGAGCATGTGATAGAGAAACATCCTAAAATTTAGATCTGATCTGAAGTCTGTGTCACATATAAATTTATGCAATGTAGGCAACTGGATTTGGTGGAGACTTCAGTGTCCAAGCAACCTAGTCCAGCTGCCTACCTTATTTTAGTGGGGAATAGCATTAGAAATGAAGTCCTAGAAATTGTGAGCTCTCATACAAATCTGTCCAGATTAAATGTGCCCTTCTGTCCCCTATTGGAGAAATAAAATGTCACAGATAATTCCCAACATGAAACAATACCATCATGTTAAATAATAAAACAGAACACTGGAAAGATATACAAGTCACAGATGCTCATAATACCACAAGATTCATTGCAGGTAAAAAATATACAATCCAAACTAAGAAGACTCATATTAGATCATATTTTAACAGTTATATCTAACAACATTGATTATGGTACTTGTGAAAATGTGGAAAATGAAGATGTAATTCCAATAATTGGGCCATTCTCTCTATACCTCTGATAATGTGAAAATATTATCATTATATCTCAGTTGATGGTAGCAATGTAAAAAGCTAGCAACCACTTAGCCACATTTTTTCTTGAAGATATAACAACAAACATAATAGCTATAAGAATTTATGTCATAGTATACAAATGAAATTTCAAGGCAACAAACTTAAAAACAATGGGGTCAAGTGGGCTGAAAGTTAGATTAAGTAGTTAGTAAATCACCCAGCAAATGCACAGCAAGTGAAAAAATTAAATGGGCTGTGCTAAACATTATGCATGGTAGCAAAACACTGAAACAGATCCTGAATAAAAATAAAATGTGAATTTCTTTTTAACATATATGTGGGTCTTTCTAAAAGTAATGTCTCCTGTTTATTTCCATGGAAACTACAACAGATACAAAGAGCACAATAAAACTGATAGATAAAATTTCAGCAACAGAACGCTATTGTTCAACATTGTCAGCACTATTAGCTATGCATTTTCACCAGAGTTGAAGAGCTTGCATGCCATGCTCATAGAAATCTGCACCAGCAGAGATGACCAACTTGTCACTGTCACTGCTGCTGAAATGCACTACTCATTGGCTCACTGTGTTCACATCCACTGTTTCATCTCCATAAACATTCAGTTATATCTATGGGTGCCATTTTTTTCTGTTCATGAATATATGATAAGTCTCAAATGAAGTGATGAAATGGCAGAATGTTTTCTGCTTGTTTATTATTCTTTTTAAATTTATTACATACTAAATCTTTAAAGAAAGGTGTTTTTTTGTTTTTATTTTTTGGCTGGTAGAACCACACTATATTCCGTATTTTGAATATTATACTGTAGACTGAGGACTGAGTTCTGAATGTTATTTTTGCTCAACGCAGTGAAAAAGTACCTGATACTCAGGATTGTTCCTTACGTTTGAGATAGGTAGACTGCTTGAAAGATATACTTTCACTGTGCTTTACTGTATTTTTTTCATTTTAAAATGAGGTAAGACAGAATGAAATCTTACCCTCACAAAGATGTATTCTAAAATCTAGGACAGCATGGGCTAAACTCATATTACTTTGGACACTGCTTGAAGAAAAGTGTGATTAAAAATAATCTACAGAATATCTGTGTCTGTGTGTCGGGTGTCCGAGTGAGACTTCAAGATAAATAAGTTTGAAAATGAATTTTAACATATGACCTCAGGCTACAAGCTGCTGGGCTGAGAAATTCCGATGTATTTCTTAATCTTAGATTTGGCAAGGCCAAACATAAGGCTTCACACATCTCTGCAATCCTACCAGTCATTACTGCCCACAGAATCTGTCATTCTCTACTTGCAGCATAACAGCTGGGAAGTGAATGGGAAATCCATGTTAGATTTTCTTCATGCGTTTCTCATGCCATTTCATATTTGTTTATTTATGGCCAAGGATGGAAATTACTCATCCCTAAATTTATCATGTTCAGCATTAAAACAACTTAGATTTCACCATCACATATTGCTGAAAATTGATCCAGAATTTAACTCTTTTGATGATTGGAGCCTTCTTTGAACATTCAGTCTATTCATCATTATTTGTTTGTGTGCCAAACTTTCTTAAACAGTTTTCTGTCTCTGCATTTTATGTAAAATAATGTACATGGAGAGCAATGCTATCCCTTTCTGGCAGAGTGTATGAAACTGTCAGAAACTGTATGAAACCTTTTAAAGGAATGACAGATATTATGAAACAACACTTATGCATTATGTGCACACATTGGTTATGCACAGAGTGAAAAGATAGTATCTTGGGTATTAAAAGCAGCAGACGTGATGGCTTACGACAATGCTGTAAAGTGTTCTTCATGAGCAAATCTATTATATCTCTCTTTAAAGCAAATAAGTATGTAATGCACAACACAACAGAGATGTACGATGTACTATATGTTGTTCCTAGTTATACACAGGACAAGGACAAAGGTCCACCTGAACATAGGGTCTGTGTCCACTATGGGTAAATCAAAGAGGTGGGAAAACAGATGTAAGTACAATGCATGTATGATTTCCATATTATAACAAACATGTAATATATTTCAGACAAAATTTCCTATGTATCTTAGTAAACTTATATGAAACTTCCTGTTTTTAATTTCTTTCTTTTCACAATTTTCAAAATTTGAAGATAAATTTGCATATGATTGAAGTCAAATGAGTGGCTTCTGTTTATCCTACTATATGCAGACATATTTGCAACCCTTGAGTTAAATGTATTAATTTATTTTAGTTGCTAAGAAAAATCTTAAAACTCTTTACTATGTGAGCAGTGTTTAAAATCATGTACTACTTTTGGTAGCCTGGGATAGAACTAATGTGGCTATTTCCTCCCTCAGCTTCTTCCAGCTGCAAAGTAATGGCGGAGATACTGTTGAGTTTTGCTCCATTTTATTTATGCTCATTTGCAAAAGCTCTCTTTGAATCAAGAATTTCACCATCCATTGTTTGAAGGCTCAAGCAAACTTAAGCATATAGATTTTTTGCATATTTTATTTAAATAGATTCTGTACTTCCTAATAGTAGAAGTCCACGTTTTCCTAGAATTTTACCCAATTTACCAATGGCTCCTCTAAAACCATGAATTTTAGTCACAGAATTACTTAACCATTCTATTCACAATCATGAACCAGGAAATGATCACTCAACCTAATTTTCTGTAACTCTTCCTGATTTTTTTCCTTTTTGACTTCAGTACTCCCCAGAACAAGGTAATATAGCATCAATTATTTTTGCTACTTTAATTTTGTAATTAAAGAAGTCTCCTGCTCAGGAAATGTTGTTATTGCTAGTAATACTTCCTTCCCAAACTAGCTGCAGTTTCAGTCTCTATGAAATAAGCTTCTGTAATATTTATTTTGTCAGTAATATTAATTTTGTCATATTAGTATCCCATGTTTAGGCTTATTAGACATTATTACAAAACCAAAAAAACTCTTCACTGCCCCTTAATCAGTTCTGAATTCTTCTCTAGTTATGGTTTTAACCAAAAATATATTTTACTTATGCTCACTTTTCATTCAATAAAGGATTTCAGCAGCATCTTCTAGAATACTGCATATCGTCTTTAACTTTGTCTCTGCTCCATATCTTACGCCAGCAGTTTTAAATCTCTCATTTTACTTTCAAAGATCTTTGCATTAATTTAAAGACATTATTTTCTCTGATGTTCAGCCAGTTTTCTAGATGAATTAGGTAATCTTCTAACTGACTTAACTTTCTGACTTTTGCCACTGTTTTACCGTCATCACTGTTCATATTTTCTTTCTCCTAGAATACTATTATTTATTTTCTATATCCTTTGACACTCATTTATTAAATTTTATCTTCTTTACTAACTGTAAGCAGAATAAGTATTTGAGACTCTTCCAACCCCACTCTCTGTGAAATCAGCTTTGTTCTTGGATAGCTGAGCTTACTTGCAGACTTGGAAGTGACTCCATCTGTTGGAAAGAGTATTTTCCCTGTAAATACCTCCCACTTAAAGGCATCTCCTTTAAATCTGTTCAGGCCTCATAATGTAGATCTGGATTTCCAAAAATCTGCATCTGCAGGTTTTATAAGTCAAAATACTGTTTTAAATACTAAAAGCAAGGCTAGCTGGAGTCTGCTAAAATTCCACTTGTGATCACATTTCTGCTCTAAGAACTGCTGGACTGGCAGAACTCTTGAGTTTATTGACTTTATACTTCCATAAATATTTCCCAGATCTGCTATTTATCCATTTTTTTCAGGAAGTTGTTTGACCAGACCTGAGAAAGAGACAGTGATATTTCCCTGTTTGAATCCTTTTCAGTCTACAGTTGATATCTTAAATCTTTGTTGTGTCTGAATCTACTTGATGGGAAGGCCTCCTTGTACATCTTCATTTGGAATTTCTAACCACAAAGGCCTGACTCTTGATGTAGTGATTCTTTCCCATCTGGTCTATTCCTGTCTACTGATCATTCTGCCTTGTAGGCATTCTCATGTTTCTTAACATATCATCCTATCTTTTCATCTGATTATGGACTGCCTGTCCTCTTCCTTAGATTTTACTACTGAGATGAGCTGCCCTCTTATATATATGTGTGTTTACATATATATACATATATAAGTATATAAATAGGGATAAATATATATAAGGGACAAATTTATATTATATTTTTAAATCATTTTTATAATTATCTTTTGAACAAATATTTTGAACTTGTCTTTCAGTATGCCTGTAATTCAAATAATGTTAATCACACTGTCTGTGCTGAAACTCCCAGTAATAAAATACTGATTTATGTCATAGGAATTAATATTTTTGAGACAAATAATGTCAACATCAGTGCGTTTAATTAAAAATGAACTGTATACATTTAGTAAATCCATATTAAAAGAATTTATGAAGAACATGGATTAAAAAATGATAATAATGGCATCTTATACTGCTAGACTATGTAAAAATGCAGATTTAAAATTAGCAGGCTATAGAAAGATTGGCTGTGTAAACTATTCTGGATTCTACATATTATTTTGCTTTATATTTATTGTATTTATGAATACTATACAATGATTCAGTGCAGTCATAAAATTTGCTCATATTATTTTTTTGAGAATGTTTATAAATGCGAGAAATCAGCAATTAGTATTTTCTTGAAAATACAGTTAAAACTGATTCTATGCACTTTATGTAAAACAAAATGTGCAACATCCTCATTAATATTATTGCAGAGTGTGTTATTTATTGAGCACTGTAGTTTGGTTCTCTGTTACTGCTACACAAGTGATGTATCAAAGAATTCATAGAACTGTAGTGAGGCTTTTCTGTGAAATGGACTTTGAAGAGTTCTTCTAACAGCACAGTTTAAGAACAAAGTTTCAAAATAAGAGATATTCATCTATACAGGGCTTTTGATTCAAAAGTTGTAATGCAATTTATAAGTGGTGATATGCAAGTTTTGAGTTCTTAGTTATTGTTTGCTTTCTTGGAGCTGTTGATTTATCCTGAATGCTACAATAAAACTGAGAGCAGTATGGACTGTAGAAATGAAATTACTTAGTAATGAGTAGATTGTGATTTTAGTTCTCTGTAAATATCCTTTCCTTAAGATCTTACCCGTCTTACAGGGTTCTAGGCTATGAAAGTAGAGATTGATCATGTGCTTAGTGAAGTCAATGGCAACATTTCCATGGTAAATAACAATTAGAATATCCCTACCCTTGGAAATGAGTCTGTAAGCACATGAGAACAAAAGCTCTAAATTACTGCAGGTATAAACTAGCAGGAGCTAGCTCCCCAGAGTAGAAAAAGTAGGCAGGAATGTGCACTGCAGGAATGTGTGCCTCACGGCACAGTTGTGGTACTTAGAAGTTCTGTAGTTTTATGCATCAGACTTGCTTTGAGCAACAAGTATCTCCAGACTCCAAGGAAGTAATGCAAATACAACCACATATCTAGCTGCAGGACTGAGCATCTGTTACAGGCTGAGAGAGTCTGGAAAGCATGATATATTTGTTCAGATGAGGTATACAAATTAACAAACAGAATGCTTATTTACAAATATATGTTTTGTTCACAAAAATAGCATGCACAGAGTAATTAATTTACTGTGAATATCTACAAAGGGATAATTAATGCAGGATTCACATGAAAGCTCCAGTTACAAAGTTGATTTTCCTGGTCTCATTATCTTTAAAATGTGCTAGTCTTACCTGGACATGACAAATAGGGACCATAAGACCTTGCAAAGCAAGATTTGTCTACTTTGTAGTGCTGATACCATTGTTAAAAAAGATGGATTATGTTATAAAGAAATGAAAATGTATCAGCAATTTCTGAATGGATCCCAGTGAGAAAATATGCAAATAATATTATCATTCTTTTACCTATAAATGCAAACAAATTACACACAATCAAATATTAGTATTTAATTAAGGGAAATGTTTATTCAGATTGGGGTTGGATGATTACAGCCATGTTTATCAAATCAAACTGAACTGCTGCTAAATTACTCTGAATATTTTTCTGTTTTACAGAGGATGATGTATTTCTTAAAGTTTTTACAAATTTTATCAAAAGCTAGAATAATGTGAAGAGAGAAAAGAGCTTCTTGCTAAAAAAAAGAGCTAATTAAAATGCCAGGAGGTAGGGTTTCTGCTGAGTTATGGTAACTACTTGAGTTTTGTGCCATTTTGGCAGACGTGTACATGCACAACAACTAGAGTACTGACTGGAATTGCGCAAACAGAGAAGCAGCAGCATCCAGGTCTCAGCATTTCACAAGAGAGACAAGAATGTACTATGTTGAAGGAGGAAATTTAGTTTAGAAAGTGCAATTCTTAAAACACAGATGCATGCACATGCTTATGCCCTTATATAAGTGTAATGTCATGTGTTTCAGTTTTTATTCATCAGCAGAAATTATGTGCTCACTTGGGGATTTTTGCAAACAGTGAATCTACCAGTCACTGGAATTTAATTATTTCCCTTATCTTTAGCTACTTCCATAATGATAATATTACTCTAAGTAATAAGGTTAGAAACATTTAATAAAATGTTAAAAACAATTTAAAAAAATTGTAAAAAAAAACAAAACACATTTAGAAGACAAATCTTCAGAAGTCATAGATAATTGGATCTTTTCTCATTATTTTAACCTAATTACTTTCTGTACCAGCAGATCTCAGCCTTGTATTTAAAAGTGCATGCTATCTGTCTTATTATTTCAATATGTGAGTTCCTCAATTCATACAGTTAGGTAGGCCTTTTCAATTTAAAGCTAAACTGTGGCAGAGAAAAAACAAATATGGTTTCAGCCATTTTGGATTTAGTTTATTTAGAAAGTCAATGTAGATAATAAATATGTTCTTATTTTCTCTTTATAGTACTTGAGAAGATTCTATGTTTAGTTTCTTTAGACTTTTCTCTCATAACTGAACTAGAATGCTGTAATCTTTTCTGTGTCATCTCCTTTGATGTGAGAAATAGAAAGATTGCAAACCGCAGAATTCCTGCAAGCAAAATCTATTAGAGGCTCAGTACTATTGCCTAAATGAATTTAGATGCACTGTTATAAAACACAGTTGATAATTTAAAGAAAAAAAGAGAGAGAGAGAGAGAGCTCATACTAGCAGACACCAGACAAAGAATTGTACCTATTATGTGTGGAGTGCCTAACATGAAAATAATTAGCTCTATTTTTTTTTTTTTTTAGCACAGATTAGCAGGTAAAGGGAAAAATTTAAGCGAAACATAATAGATGTAAATTCATAATATGAGGTCTTGAAAAATTCTTAGAGACTATACAAGATAAACCTTTATCATTCTAGAAAAGTGTAATGTATTAGAAAATTATAAGCTAAATGCAATTGAATTAAGGGACTAGCACATACTTCTTTCTGCTAACACTTAGAAGATTATTTTTGGTGGAAGCTAATGTACATTCAATGTATGTAAAAATGAATAAATATATATGTACACTTGTATGCATACATTTATGTATGTGTGAATATATATATATGCATACAGCCACCTAAAAATAGATTGTACATCAATAAGAGAGAAAGAGTTGGACAGACAGATGTGTATCCTTCTGTCATATCCACCAATTCTCACAACTCTTTGAATACAATAGCTGTGAGGAGTAAGGCTAGCTATTTTAACTGCGTGCATCTAAGTACAATACGGATTAAATGTAGGAATCATTTGGTGATATTTCATGACCAGGAGAGTGGTCAGAATTAATAGTCATTAGAGAAGATGGTGTCCAGTTTGGGGCTCAGCATTTTCCTTTGGAAAAATATTCATAACTACCGTATCTCCTAAAGATGGTATCAGAATAAAGTGATATTTTGTTCATTTCATGATAGAAATACTATATGCTACCAGTCTGTCTAAGATGTGCATGACTTACAAATAGGTCACAGTAGTGTGATGATAAAACAATATGAAGAAAAATCTACTTAACTGATAGATTTGCTTGCTTTTATTTATCTGGCTTAATTAAGCAGCCGGTGCTAGTTTCTAGGGCATATATTAGAACACATTATGTCTCTTGTATGTAACCAGAAAGTATGATATTCTGCCAGCTTCACAGTTGTGAGCCATAAATGTTGTCCTCTGGCTACACAAAACACAAATTCAGAATACTGTAATAACTTCCAAAAATGCAGAAATTATTTACTTTGTGCATTTTGTTAGGCTAAGTATGATCTTCACCATTCATTATTTTAATATTCATTTATTTCTGTTCTTATGTATTAGAAGAAAGCTGTAGGAGATGAAGATCTATGCAAAATGAAATCTGAAATAAAATTGTCTGAAACAAGCTGCAAAGTTATACATTACCCTGGTATGTTGTGGTATATAGATTAGAATCTTTTCCCTTAGGATATAATGCTATTCTCCTGACATTAGCTTTTTGCTCCTGGTTATGATTTCCAAAAGCAAAGAAGTTACTTCAAAGCATGATTTTTATCAATTGCAAATGGAGCAGTGCCTCTAAATTATGGAGATATTTTAAAACTGCTTTTCTTTCACTTCAGTAGAAGTATGCTCAGATTCTCCAGTGTGTGAACACAGACTACTTTTTATCTTTGAACCATTTCTACACGAGAAAGTATGTTTGTTTTTTTTGTTGTTGTTTGTTTGTTTTTTCTTGTACTATATATAACCTTGCTTTATTATTTGAGAAACAAAGAATTCTTAGATGGTATATCAATTTAGGGTGATATTATAGAGAGTATCCCATAGAGAAAGACATACTTGTTGTGGCATCTGAAATAAGACATGATGACAGTACAATAAAATTATTACTCAACCACATATTTAAATGACTGAGCATTCATTATTTTAAAAGGGCACAAATTTTTGATCACAGAAACGTCTATATTTGTTTGTTTGTTTGCCTGTTTGTTTTTAATTATGAAGATGAATTCCAATGATATATTCATTGTTTGGGATGTAGGGAGTAGGACAAATTTCATATATCCACTTAAACAATCTTCCATTCTTTGTTATAATATTCTGATTTCAAACATACAGATATATTTCCTAATGACAAGAATACCTGTTAGCAAAAGAGATATACTTTTAAAAAATAGTTCAAAAAACCTAGCTATTCGATTCTTTTTCTTTTTTTCAGAAAAAAAAATATGTTTCTTCAAATGATACCAATGCAGAAACACAAAAATGAAATCCATCAATTTCAAAGTGTATTTTACAACAGTGGAAGATTACACTTCATGAGAAATACGAATTGTTTTGTATCACATCTAATTGAGCCTGAAAAGAATGATAAAAAAAGTGAATCATAAAATCTTTATTGGCTAAAATACAGTAAAAATTTAAGTTAGAGTATGTATATTCTTTCCCTTGAAAACACACTGTCATCTGAATACATGCAGAGAAAGGGAAGAGCTCCTATCTAATTTCTATGCGTGCAGATAACCAGAAGAAATGAAGATAATTGAATCTATTACCAGACAGTTCTTGCTGGAATAGAAGAAGCAAAGTACTTTATTTTCATATACACATAATACAATATTTTCATATGTTAATAAAGATGAAGAAAAGGAGTGTCTTTTAAAGAAAGACAATAAGAAGAGAAAAGGAGTAATGTGAATCAGATACTTTTTTATCAGAACTTTCAGGTGAAACATGTATTTCATTAAAACGACGATTTATTTTAATACTTCACATCAAGTTCAACAGTTTTAGCGTTTTGTGAAATATCTCAAAGTGCATCAAAATTAATGTCTTATTGAGCTTTGTGTATTTTTTTTTTTTTTTTTTTTTTTTTCCCTGCTGTAATAGCTCCTTAGGAGTACTTCATTATGTTCAAAGTTCAGGGCAACATCACATGCTACTCTGCATGTCTTAGCCTGGCTGAAAGAGGTTTTTGTCTTTACTTTTTTCCCCTCCCATTTGATTTAGTTCAGTCATTTGCTTCCTCTTGCCATAACAGAAAGTTTGTTTACTCTTGGCTGATGCTATGCAATTTACTAGCAAGAGTGAACTGGTTTCTGACACAACTCCATTAGTACTGACAGAAAGCCACGTGGATGCTTACTACTTCTCTTTCATTCTTTTTCATTCTTTTTTCTCTGCTTATTACACAACATGGGTTTTGAGAGACATAATATACAACCTCTTCTCTAACTTGGTCTGTGAAATCTAATAAAAGTTCAATTAAAAATGGTGACTAACAGCATTTTCTGCTAACTTTAAATAAACATCATTTCTCTGCTAAGAAAAAATGCCCAAAATATCACTAGAATTGAATTTGCAGTTTTCAAGGGGTTTAAAGAGAGGGAGAAATCAGAACTAGAAAAAAATACCATGTCATGTGGAAGTTTTGACACTGTGGTTTAACAGTGTAGAAATTCTGCTTTTTAACTTTCTCATCTGAGAATCATATCAGTACGCTAAAGACGCTAAGGAACTGTACAGTTACTATATGCACACAAAGATAGCGTACTAAAAAGCTTTCCATTAGTAACAGAAATTTGAGATCAATAAATGAATTGTTTAGAGATCTGCTTCAAAATATTTAAAGCACTGCAGACCTATAGTAAGCAAATGTTGAATTTGCTGTCCTTTTTGTTGGCATTTTTGGTAACTAGTAGAATTTTATGAGTTGTTATGAGGGAGGAAGATATAACATGTAAAAGTGCAGATAAAGTAAATCTTGAGTAGAGAAATTATAACCTAAATACTTACCTTTTACTTTTACAAAGCATGCATCCTTGGATCAGACAAGAAGCATGCTTTTCTTCCTTGTGACCTTATACGCTTTTGCATATTGCATCATGATTCATGGCAGCACAATGGTCTGCATGTACTTCAGCATGTCCACAGTTGTCCACTGCATGATATCTCCAGGTAATCATACCATGAACGAATGGAGCAATTGCTATGATTCACCTGCCTCAAGGAGTGATTCTTCTGTTGTGGTCTCTTCCTTTGTTTACGTACAGATTCATATACACACACTTGTACAATCCTTTTCTTATTCTGAGTGATTTCCATAGTAGGATATAGTCAACGATAATCTGAAATCAACCAATACTATACGGCCTAGTGCTTACTACTTCTAACCCATTTATAATATACCAGTACTCAGCCAGACAGAGTAGATTTGCTTACCCATGAAGGGAAACACTGCTCAAAGAATAATTAAGAAACAACATGCTTTTTCCTCCCTAGATTTCCTTTATGTATTTTCTTTACAAGTCTCCATTCAATTTTAATTAAGTTTTGCCTTGATCTTCTGAGCCTGTAACGCTGGATTTTTTTTTTCTTATAATACAAGTAATCAGCAGATCATAGAATGAGAGGATTATGACAATATTATAATGGCTAAAAATCTTTGAATCTGTTATCCTTTTATGAGTTTCACATACATGTGAAATATCAAATTAATAAAGACTTATTCCATTTATGGATAGTGTTAGAGGAGTCTTAAGTGAACTCATTTAGCTCATGCTCTGTTTAAGAGTTTTTCAAGCTAACAGGTCTGCAAAGTGACTAAGGCCCAGAAGACCTGATCAGCTTCAATAGTTAAAATTAATACAAGCAATAGGTTTTGGTAGGGTTAACATATATCTGATTATATTTAAGATGAATAACATCACACACACACACACAAAATGAAATTGCAATGTATATAATTCATTTATGCATCTCTGATATGAGTACTGTAATTCCAACTGTTTATTTTTTTTCAGTGTAGAATTAGAAAGTCTAGTCTATTGCTAATTATAAACTTCTGTACGGAAAATCTAACAGGAACAACTGAAGTAATCAGACAGAGAAATGTAGAAGCAGTTATGGCTCTAAAAAAAGCAAAGAGAAGGCAAAGTTATACAGGGCAGTTTCTGACATATTAAACTGGTAAAAAAACTCTCTTTTCTGCTAAACAAATGCCTGTAAAACTCTTTAAAGAAAATGCATGTGATCATGAAATATACTGTTAAGCAGTCCTACAGGGTTTTATATTTCTGAGTCACAACCACATTCAAAAATATTGATTTCTTTCCTCCTAGAATAAAAGCATGGGTTACCAACAATCATAAGTCAATTCAATCTGCATGTGAGAATGTTAGCCAAAGGATTCAGTGTCCAAAGCATAATTTATACTATACATCTCTGCTGAAAATGTATATAAGGGAATATTTTTCTGTACGTGATCAGAAATTCAAACTCATTTTATAGTTTTGTATCAAAATTCTGTACTGTAGATGGCTTTTCCATATAATTTCTGAACATTTAATGTTCCAGTAGCATCCTGTTACTAGAACAAAGAAACATGAGTAGATACTGATCATGAGAAAAAAATAGAAAGCCAGACTATAAGAGATAGTTTTGTGAAGGGGTGCAGAAATGTGTAAATCGGTGCTATTTTCAGAGAACAGTCTGACACATTCCAAATCTACTTTTCCTTTCTGTAACTAAAACTTATTCTGTATGCTCAAATAACTGCAGTTAGAAAGGCAGAAAAAAGTACTGTCAGTAATGTGATGATGTTTTATCTGATCAACTAGATAGAGAATTCATAATCTTGCTGACAGCTTAAAGAGGACTTTTTTAAAATGAAGATTTTTTTTTTGAATTGTTAAAGCTATTTTATAGTTGAATTTGACTGAACATTCAATTATCACTATTTAATTTTTTTTCCCCTGTGATGTTCAGTAATTATGTCATTGCTATCTGTGTTTAATAGTTAAAGCCATCAACCTCCTCATTAACTCTTTCCACCTCATTCACCTTCTTTCTATGACTGTCAAAACCTGCTCATTACCTGAACATTAGAATAAGATTAGAATAAGTGATATATTTGCGCAAGAACTTCTTTACGGTGAGGGTGACGGAGCGCTGGAACAGGCTGCCCAGAGAGGTTGTGGAGTCTCCTTCTCTGGAAATATTCAAGACCCGCCTGGATGCCTACTTGTGCAACCTGGTGTAGGGAACCTGATTTGGCAGGGGGGTTGGACTCGATGATCTCTGGAGGTCTCTTCCAACCCCTACAACTCATTCTGTGATTCTGTGATTTTGAGTAAGGGAAAAGTATTGTTTTCTTCAGTGCCATATAATGAGGTGTTTATTTATTTATTCTCCTCAGTTTGTATTTCACTACTTGAAGTGTTGTGTTGTTGTTGTTTTTTTTTTCCCCCACTGTTTTTAGACTGTGTCTGATGATATTTGCCTTCTAATTAATATTTACAAGCATGTTAAATAGAGAGAAAAATAATTCACTGCCTATATCCATCAACATAAAGAACCCTGCTTAGCACTTCCCTTTTTACAAGGTAATTTCCATTCAAAATTACAAGAGCTAGCAACATCACTAGCCACATTATTTTGATGAGAAAATCTCAAGCAAATATTAGGATTTTAGCAAACAATTATTTGTAATGCAGACTTCATCATAGCGTGTAGCACACAAATGTCCTCTTTAGTCAGTCATCACTTTATTATGTGCTGTTTCAGTTGGTGTGGAGACCCTGAACAGCAGGGAGGCCACCAACATAACTCCAAATACTCTTGCCTTCATTAAGGATGCTACTGATCAGGTGCATCACAGGTCGATCACAGGAATGCCAAAACCATTTGTATGTAGAGCAGAAGAAATGTTGCATAGTAGATGGGAGAATATTTGTATGAATCTTGAGCCTGACACTTGAGAGGATTGAAGTGTGGACCAGAAAAATGTTCACTCATGAGTGTAGTTGATTCCTTCATTAGATCCTGAATCTGAACAATCTCAGTGGCAGCTACAAAAGACATTATTATCTGGGGATCTGGAAAGCCCTGTTGGGAAGCAGATTTATAAAGTCTGTCATGAAAGAGGTATTTTTATCATGTTGAGTTTAGTACAATTTTAAGATTTCACTGAAATGTGCAGAAATATCTTAAATAATGTAATTATAATTCTGATGACATGCTATTACAAAAATATTGTAAGTTTTAATACTGATGGAATCTGTGGCGTAAGTATCCACATAGATATCTATCTGAAATTTGCTTGATGTACAATAGATTTCTTTGCTTTTTGGCATCTTTAAAATTAAAACATTAGAGGAGAATACGTGTAGGTAAGAATAGAATTTCATCTCTCTACTGTTTAAAGCAGCTAATGTCTACTTTTGAAATATAAGTAATCTTGCTAATACCTAATTTTAAAAGACCCACGAAAAATCAACATTTTGTCTACTACTGCAAATCAGTTTTCCAACATGAAAGAATTGAGCTCCAATTCTCAACTTGGCATTTCCTAATTTTTTGAATACTCACAATTTTTTTTTTTTTTTTCAGTAATTTGCAAATAATATTTACACAGCCTTTCTGGGGAAGTACTTCAGCTCAGATAGTTTTCCTCCTTTCCACCTGAGGAAAACTATAAATGATGCCAGCATCAGATAACTCTACCATTTGCATCCTAAAATACTGACAATTGCTAAAATTTTCACTTTTTACATCTGAGAAAGAAAAAAAAGTGAAGTGATGCCTGTTTTGTTAAAGATGCTTATAGGAAAAAAAGGAATAGCTATGTTTTTTCCATTTGTATAATTTATTTACCCACCCTTAGAAAAGCTCGGTCTGTTTTTCTAGCTCCTACTATCTGGGTCTGTTTTCACCTGTTGAGCTCCTGAGTTAAAAGCACTGCATCTGATTCATAATCAAAAAATCATCTGAGGAAGATCAGTCTTCATTTCTGCTTCTTAATTCATAGCCATTGCTCCAAAGGGTAAATGACACCATCTACACAGTTGCTGAGTAATCCTGTTATCCTTTTATTGAAGCACTCTTTCATTCACAGTTTCCTTTTGAGCAGGTTGCAAAGTCATGTGTATGAAAAGGGAAATTCTGAGAAACATGTTGATAAAAGCACAGTGGTAAAGCAGTATACTGTTACACAAAATAACATAGGGCACAGACTGTTGGACTTTTTATAAAATAACAGCAGGTGTTTATTTTGACTGCGCAGACGTACCATTTTTTCCCTCAGCCATATTAAATTAATATTGTCAGTATGTGACATCAAATAATAGAAATTAATAGGACATTCTGCATGAAAATGAAAAAAGGCACTTTCTTTTGAATGCACAGTCAAACCAAGAGAGAAGATGAGTTATTTTACTGACAGTCTCATGCAGATTCTTGACCTTATAAAATATTTTTATTATTACTGATCATTAAGTCAAAGGAGAAACAATGGTTTCTCTGTTCATTCTTAAACCATTTTGCAGTAAGAAAGTGTACATGAGCAAAACTGTTTCTTCATCAGAGCAAGTGCAAGCTACAACCTTTACAATATTTAAGATGCAAGAGTGCATATTTGTCCAGTTCAATGTGTTTCTTAATGCTTTGGGTTTCTCTATGAGACATATTTCATACAACATTTCACATAATCCCAGTAAAAATTCATACTCTTTTATTAATTTTTATTTCAGTAGGCTGATACAGGAATCTGGATCGAGGGTCTCCAGAAGGACCTAAATGCTTTCAAAATCAAAATTTGATTTGGCTAAAATGAGAAGTTCCATTCTCGAAACAGATGTGCAGCTTTAAAAGAGAGGACACTGAAATTACGGAAGAAAATAAAGACAGTAAGGATTTATATACTCTCCTTCTCCCAGTCATGTTCCTGAAGGCTGGCCCTTCTTGTTGATTAGTTCCTGAAGGTTGGTCACTGAAGTCAGTCACTTTCTGAGGAACACAGCCTCTGCTCTGGTCCTAGGAAACCCTTTCTGGTAGGATAGATCTGTCTGTTCCTCACTTCTGTCTATAGTCTCTTTAGTCTAGGTATGAGACAAAGAAGCTCTCACTGTTGCCTTTTCCCCTGTGCAGCTCCCAAAGGGAGCATGCCACCTCAGGATACCTACCTGATCTTATCTTGTAAAGTACAACAAAGCCCACTCAAAGCCAAGAAGGAATATCTAATACTTTGCCTCAAATTAGGTCAAGAATCTCCCTTTACTTCTTTTCCAGGTAGAGGACAGTGTTCTCTGTCTGCACTCTAAACAGTCAGATCGTGAGCCAGATCCACAGCTATTGCTCTTCTGTGTCAGGGCAAGCTTACATCTGACTGTCTTACTCAAGTGATGCTCATTCATGTCCGTTTGCAAAAGATAATGAAGATACAATCAATAATAAACACTGGGCAAGTCAGCGGGCATATCAAAAGATGAACTCAGGTCTAGTTTAGAGTTCGATCAAATTGAATTTGTATATACATGTGTGTATTAGGACAGCCTCTAGTCACTACTGCTAAGTTGTTATATGTACTTACCAGTTGCTTTTTTTCTTTCTTCCTTTCTTCCTTTCTTCCTTTCTTCCTTTCTTCCTTTCTTCCTT